>APFE030282017.1:0-28671 GCA_000404065.3 Pinus taeda
TGGCTTTATATTATTATTGTTAGGTTGGCTAAATTATATTGTGACTCCTTAGACTCCTATATATAGAAAGGAGGTTTTTTCATTTGAATCATCCAAGAATTGTTCATTTATGTAATGTAAAGGAAGTTGCCCCCTCGAAGAGGTTGAATTCTAAGGCGGTGATCTATCTTTTCTATCTTTTCTTGAGCTAGTTTCATAACAATTTTTTAGTAGAGAAAACTTGTACGAAGTGCCACATGTCACCATTTTGAACTTCAAACCTGAAAACAATAGACATAAAATTATCGTCCGTCCCATTTCTACAAGTTCCTACGAAATTTCAATCTGATGCTTAGAGAGAAAGTTATGACTATTTTCCCAAGGTCACCTATTTGGGATGTAATTTGGGAGCCTACAAAAACCCTAAATGTCTTGGACCGTATCTCTAAAAATATAGCTAAACAAGATCTGAAATTCGGGCCTGAGATTCACCAAGATTTTGGCTCAAATGGGTTTTAATTTTAGAGTTGGAAACTTCATAGAAAAAAAAATTCTAGCGAAAATTCCACGGTGACCTATTTGAAATGGAATTTTGGAGCTTGCAAAAACCCTAACTTCCTCACATAATATCTTCGACAATATAGCGAGACAAGATCTAAAATTTGGACCCAAGGTTCAGAAATATTTTGTCAAATGGGTTTTGTTTTCAGCTTCTAAAACTTCGTAGAGAAAAAATTATAGCGAAAATGCCACGATGACCTGTTTGGAGCAGCGAAACCCTAGAATCCAAAGCTCTAATACCAAATGTTATGAAACTAGCTCACCAAAAGAACAATTCTTGGATGATACAAATGATAAGACCCTGTGTCTATATATAGGAGTCTAACGGGTCCCAATACAATCAAAGCCTACATAACCATAATATTGCAGGGGCACAACAATAACAATAGCAGACTTCTATGGGGCATAATAATAACAACATGGGGACTATATGGGCAAAATAATACAATAAGGGGGTTGCACTAATAACAATAAGGGGTTACACCAGTAGTATAGGGACCTAACACACTATGAGGAACAGGTATCCAATCCCACAGATTGATGACCTTCTAGACCAACTCAAGGGGGCCAAGTATTTCAGCAAGATCGATATGAAGTCTGGCTATCACCAAGTTCCAATAAAGCCCACAGATGTGTGGAAGACTGCCCTCAAATCCAAGGAATGCCTTTTTGAATGGTTGGTTATGGCCTTCAGGTTGAAAAATGCCCCTGCTACTTTTATGAGCCTAATGGATGACATCTTGCGGTCATTCACCAACTCATTCATTGTTGTTTATCTAAACAACATCCTCATCTTCAATAAGAGTTGGGAAGAACACTTGCAACACATTCAGAAGGTCCTTCAAAACCTTCGGCAGCACAAACTGTGTGCCAACTTGGAGAAATGCACCTTTGGCATGAGCCAAGCCCAATATTTGGGTTACATCATAGATTAGCATGGTGTGCATGTGGATTCGACTAAGATCCAAATCATTCAGGATTGGCCAACCCTGAACACTCTAACGAAGCTTTGCAACTTTTTGGGCCTTGCAAATTTGTATCGGAGGTTCGTGTTGGGATTCCCCCATATCACTTACCCTATGAGTCATATTAATAAGGGTGGGGTGAAAGAAAATTTTTCCTGGCCCAATTCCCAATAAAACACATTTGTTGAGTTGAAGCACTGACTCTACTCTGCAGCCGTACTAACACTGCCAAACCTGCAGCAACCATTTGAAATCAAGATAGACACCTCAAGCTACATTATTGATGCAATCCTCGCGGTATCCAGTGGCCTATCATAGTGAGACACTTTCTGATACAATTGAAAAGTACACCAGCTATGATAAAGACATGTATTCCATCGTGCAGGCTTACCAGCAATAGAATCTTACATTCTGGGGAAGGAGACGATCATCCACATCGATCACTAGCCTCTTCAGTTTATAGAAACACAAGTGAAGTTGGAGAAAGATCGTCATCAGAAGTGGTCTACATATCTGCAACAATTCGACTTGAACATTAAATTCAAAAAAAGGCAGCACCAATAAAGTTGCAAACTGCCTCAGCCGACCCCTAGTTGCATCATTGACTACTGTTCTCAACCCTTGTTACCACAAGATCTCTGGATGGCTACAACTATACAAAAATGATCCAAATTTCACTTCCACATACCAGATGCTAATAGATGGAAAGAAAGTTCATGATTTCCAACTCCAGGACACATTATAATGCTCCTTGGGCCAACTTTTTTTTCCTCCAAGCGAGCGTGCCAAGCTGATTTGGGAGGCGCACTAAAGTCGGGTCGCGGGACACTTTGGTGTGGAGAAAATTGATTTAACCATTTATCTACGATGTCTGCATCTATTAGGCCTTCAAATATGGGAATATTGAAGTTAACTTGTACCTTAAAAGGAGTGGCACCTCCAGAGTCGTTTTTGGATGAAGATGCATCGGTTGTGGGTAGCTGTCGAAGGATCTTGGCAAAGTTATCCATCATCACGTCCCTCTGTCACTTGAAGGCTTCCTTGAGCAACATTTGGAAATGATCTCCTACCCCCTCATCTTTCTTTTCTTCCGCCATGGGAGGTCGTTGGGTTTTGTGAGGCTGATCTTGCAATGGTTCAACCAAATCGAGCCCTAACTCCTTATACCCTGACCAAGTTGGGTACATGCAAAGAAAAACAAATAAAAAGCAGACCGCTCTCATACCACTGATCTGAACTTAAATAGGAACACGAAAACTTACAAATATAATCATAAATACAGAGATGTAGCACAAAAACAGTTCATTTCATTAATAGAAAAATATTGAACTATGCTTATAAACAAAATGGAAAGAAGATAACTCGAACAATGGTAGCTTATCTCTGAGAAGAGATGTGGCGGCTACATGCCTCTGAACTATGTCACAATGAGGCTCAAAGGACTATTTATTATTAAGAAACAATGGAAAACCCTAAACATCCAAAAACCTAACCCTAGGAGATGAAGCATCGAAACTGTGGCCCCCATTTGGGTAAATTGGTAGATCAACTTCCCGGGGTCTAAAATTTGGTATACGATCTCTGTTTGGTTATCATAATAGCTCATTTTGAAGATCTCGAAGAGAAGGCTGAAAGCAAATTGGCAAGCCAATTTGGGATGCTTTTGGTCTCTCTGTTTTCCCTAAAAACGTCATTTAGTGCCTCAAACCTGCTCCAGAAGTTCACGACCCGAAAAACTGCCAAAAATAGTAAACTATGCTACAATTAAGGAAACTGAAAGACTGAATGAGACAGTGTTGGGGGTCCAAGTGGAATAGGCGAGTGGCCACCAATATCCACCTGGATCATTTCTCCCCCCTTAGGAAGCAATGGTCCCCATTACGTTGAGTACCTACATGAGATGGAGAAACTTCTGCTGAACTTGGTCCCTAGTGAGCCACTTGCCTTGGTGAAGGAGTTGGTCAGCTTTGACAACCCGATATAGTTGGATATTTTGCTAGCGAGTGTTCTTGATCTATGTGTCCATGATCCGATCAGTGGTGGCTTGTTCCATGCAGTATGGGTTTAGCTCTATTGGTGTGAGTTGTTCTGCAACATCGGATGTCTCCAGCAATGGTGGAAAGTATGGTCGAAGGCGGTCTACATTGAACACGGGGTGCAGACTAGGGAACGATGGAATGCTAAGCTCAAAGGCATTGTCCCTTACAACCTTGGTGATGGTGTATGGCCCATATCAGAGTAGGCAAAGATTGTAGTAGGGTCCAGCAAGGCACTCATTCTGTAAATGTAGCCAAACTTTGTCGCCGACCTGGAACTTGTGCGGCACCCGATGCTGGCCCATAATGGAGTGAGCGAAGCTTGCGGTGGGGTCTAGCAAGGCGCTCATTCTATAAATGTAGCCAAACTTTGTAGCCCACTTGGAACTTGTGCGGCACCCAATGTTGATCATGGTGTTGCTTGTACTTAGCATTGGCTCTATCCAATATATCATGGAGCTACTGATGGGTGTATTGAATGCGCTCAATGAAGTTGTTAGCCCTGTCAGCTTCAGATTCGACATGAGCCGAATCTACCTTAGTAGTTGCAAATGGTATGGCCACATCAACGGGACATAATGGTTGAAATGTGAGCCCTACCTGAAAGGGGTTGTGGAGAGATTTGTTGTAGTTATGTTATACATACGGGAGGCTTTCATCCCATGTGCGTGGATGCTTCAAGTTGTACATGCATAGAATGTGTACGATCATCCTATTGACAACCCCTGTTTGGCCATCAGTTTGGGGATGGAAAGCCATGGACTTAGTAAGTTTTGTATCCAGCATCGACCAAAGACTTGACCAAAATGCACTCAAGAATATGTTGTCCCGATCTGAGACAGTGGACTATAGGATCCCAAAGTGTACTCATACACGCTCAAAGAAGAGCTTTAAATTGGACTCTGCTATGATACTCTTCTTGTAGGCTGCCATGATGGCCATCTTAGAGAATTTTTCGATGACCACGAAAAATTTAGAGAATCTCTCGACGACTACGAGGTATTGTGCATTCCAAACGAAGATCATATGCCAAAGTTACGACCTCAGGAAGTTGATGTACCAATTTACCCAAATGGGCCCCATAGTTTTGGCGCTTTATCTCTTAGGGTTAGGTTTTTGGATGTTTAGGTTTTCCATTGTTTCTCAATAATAAATAGGACTCTGAGCTTCATTGTAACATAGTTCATACACAAGTAGCCGCCACATTTCTTATCAGAGATAAGCTACCATCGTCTGAGCTAGTCTTATTTCCATTATATTTGTAAGCATATTTCAGTATTTGATATTAATTAAATGAAGTGTTATTTCTGTTGAATCTATGTATTTATGGTTATATATGTAATTTTTTGCGTCCCTATTTAAGCTCGGATTAGTGGTATCAAAGAAGTCTGTTCTTTCTCTATTTTTATTTGCTTGTCCCCAACGAGGTCAGGATGTAAGGAGTTAGGGCTCGAGACCAGCCTCACAAATCCCAACGGCCTCCCATGGCGGAAGAGAAGAAAGATGAGAGGGCAAGAGATCCTTTCAAAATCTTGCTCAAAGAAGCCCTCGAGCAACAAAGGAACGTGATGATGGAAAACTTTGCCCAGATCCTTCAACGGCTACCCAAGGGTGACACATCTCCTTTCAATAGCTACTCTAAAATTGCCACAGTATTTAAGGTACAAATTAACTTTTACCTCCCCATATTTGAGGGTCAGATAGACGTAGACGCTGTAGATAAATGGTTAAATCTACTAGAAGGATATTTTCTATTCATCATTTCTCCAATCGGGAAAATATTACTTTTTCACTTCTGAAAGCCGCCCCCCATGTCAAGGACTTGTGAGAAACCTACTGTGAGAAGAAGGATGAAACTACACCCTCACTATTTTTGGTCGCACCATCTTGGAATTCGCTCAGGATGCCATTAAGGAGAAGTACTACCCCGTCGAGAGCTATGAGGATAAATACATAAAGTGGACCACACTACAGCAGGGAAGGGACCAAGACATTCCAGAGTTTACCAATATTTTTCATACCCTTCACACGAAGTTGGGTATTGTTATCACCCCAAGAAACTCTCCTAGGTTGTAGCTCAGAGATGCTCGGGAACATTACAAATTCAACTTAATGTTGCAAATGGATGAATGGAAGGAATGATGCTTGTTCAAGCTAGATAACCACTTCTATTTTGCTTGACTCCAAACATGCGTGAACACCCCCAGACTACAAGGCTTTAGACCACCAGTTACTCACAGTTTAAAGATTGGGTGAATACGGAGAATACTGACCACACCACTAGATGCACAAGACCATGTGATGGCTGGCTGCAACCAATAAAGAAGTCTGTGAATTTGATTCCCTAATACACAGACAGGATGACAACTCTCTGGCATTAGGTGAACAGAAACCTGAATAACTCATTCACTGATACATACAAGACTTTAACACAGAGGTAGGATGACAACTACTCTAATGCTAAACATCAAGAGTTCATAAATACAACATATCAAGCACAGATTGGAAAAGAAGAAGCATGAAAAGTGAGCAATTAGCAGCAAAAGAAGCTTATATTAGCTGAAAATGAAGACGAGACACTGCAAGTATCAAAATATTTACAGTCTCCAGAAGTTGAACCTTACATCAAAACATCAACCATCAACCCTGATTACATCTTGTTTGGGGGTATATATAGAGTTTCAATACAAAGGCACTTGACCATTCTAAGTATGGAGGGGTCATAATTGACCACCAAATGCATTTAGTTTCTTGATGAAGTCTCTGGTACGTTTACTTGTCTCTGTGAGTGAATTTGATCTCCTCGGGCACTCTGTTGTCCTCTCACGCGGTTGGAGTGTCCTTATCCATTAAGCTCCATAACTACTAAATGCAGCCACCTACTCATACTCAATCCTTTTCCTTCTTGGCCATCCTACCTGTTGAATGCGGTTGTTACGGAGCAATTGCTACTGGTAATGATGAGCTGGTCTCCTTCGTCCTTCGGGTGCACGAAACGGTCAGGGGGTGTGGACTGAGTGGCGAATGGACGGGTTGGTCGAATGAGCAAGATTGGTCATCGGATCAGGAGGATAGATGGTGGGGATGAATTGACTGGGATATCTGAGGAGGCGGGAGAGGGATGATCATGGGCCATTGGATCTCAACAGGTCGATCCAATGTCATCGGGCGGCGAAAATGCGAGGACGTTATCGGGCAAGAATATGGGTTTGAGCGGTAAGTGGTATTGCTCGCACCACCGTTGATCACTGGGAAATAAAAGTACAATGGCATGCGATAACACTCGGAGTGCGACGCGTGGCGGCAGGGAAGGGATAAAACTGCTTTCCATCGCGCGTTAACGTGTTGTTACTTCGTGGGCGCGGGGAGAGCGAACATTGTCCGATCCCGGCGGAGATGATCAAACGATGGGGATTTGATCGTGTAGGTTTTCATCCAACGCAACAAGGAACTGTTGGATCGGGGTGAATAATCAACGGCTGAGATGATGGGTGAAGGGCTTATGAAGGCACGCAGTCGTATGGCCGCGGGTTTATGGGGGTATGGGTTTAAGCGCTCAGGGCTTAAGGACAATAGATTTTATGTGAATTTTAACGAAAGCGTAGGAAATGTAAATGAGGGAGAGTGAAAGAGGTAAAGGAGAAGGTGAGGGTAACCATTATAGGCCTTCTTTGAGCACAACCACGAACCAAGTGTGCCTCCAACTTTAGAAAATCAATGTTATATAGCAGAGCTAACATTGGCTCCTTCTGGGGATGAGATCCTTCCTGTGAGATCTCAAGAACTGCAAACCAATGCCTTACCTGTGAAAACCAAATTAGCAAAATTTCCTAGTGTTCCATTGGGCATGGAGTCTAACTGAGTCTACACTAAAACTGATTAAAATAACATATTTACAAACTTAAGGCCTAGAAACCTTAAAGAACATAAATTTTCAGAAAACGCCCGTTAACTGGGCCATCAAAAACTATCTCCCCTTCCATACTCTACAGTATGAAAGTGTTGTTCCCTTGGATCTTAGAAATGATAAAAGGCCCTGTCCATAAAGCATCAAACTTCCCATGGTTACCTTTCTTCTCTTTCAATGCATCCCACTTAAGAACCAAGTCTCCAACCTGAAAATTATCTATTTTTCTCCTCCTGTCAAAAGCTTCCTTGATGTTATTTTGATGTGCTGCGGACTTCTCAACCAGTTGTTCTCGGATCTGATGTACCTCTACTAAATCAGTGATCCTTTTTGCCATGTCTTCTTCCTCATTCTGCTCTTCTTGCAAGAACTTTGCCACAAGGAGGATTAACTGAATTGGGAATATAGCTTTAGTACCATATACCAGCTTGAAAGGAGAATCCCTTGTGGATTTCTTGGTGGTTACTCTGTCAGCGCATAGTGCATACTTGAGCTTAGAATCCCAATTCTTTTTGTTGCCTTCCAACAGCTTTTTGATTATCCTTATCAGGCTTTTGTTGGAAGATTCTACTAGACCATTTCCTTGAGGGTAATATGAGGTGGAATGAACCAGCTTAATTCCCATTGAGATACAAATGTCCACCAAATCTTTTGCCCTGAAGGCTGTTGCATTATCTGTAACTATTTTATGTGGACAACCAAATCTGGTGAAGATATTCTCTGTCAAGAACCTCATGACCACATGGTGATCAGCCTTTCTGGTATGGATTGCTTCAATCCATTTAGTGAAATAGTCAGTGGCAACTAAGATCCATCTGTGTTGGCCACTAGAATTTAGATTGATTTCTCCAATGAAGTGCAAGCCCCACTGCTGAAAAGGGCCACTAGCATGTATGGGTTTTAAGGGCAGGGACTTCAATTGATGTTTCCCTTCAAATCTTTGGCACTTGTCACATGATTTAACAAATGAAAAGACATCAGCAAACAAGGTGGGCCAATAGTACCCAGCTTTGAGGATCTTGTGAGCTGTAGTTTTCCAATAATGATGCCCTCCACACATGCAGGAATGAAACTATTGCATCACCTCCATGGATTGTTCTTTGTGCAGACACCTCAGAAGAATTCCAGAGGGGTCCCTCCAGTAGAGCAGATTTTCCTGAATGCAGTAGCTGCCTTGAGCTTAACAGTTCTTGCTGGGCTTGGACTAAGGGCTGGAGGAATTTCTAGCTTCAGCAAAAATTGAGCTATTGCAGCATACCATCCACAAGAAGCTAGATTTTCTGTCAATGACTGATTTTTCATTGGTTCGGCTATTTCTCCTTCTATCTAACCATTTTCTGAAATTGTGCTTATGAGATTTATGTCTAGCATTCTGCAACTTTCTTCAGCCATTAGTCTAGCAAGGCCTTGACCTTTGATAAGCTTGATGGGCTTCAGTTCTATGTTAAATTCAATAAGCTTTGCAATCCATTTAGCCCTTCTTCCATCAGCTTCAGGCTGCGTTAGGACATATTTTATTGAAGCAGAGGGCACATACACAATTATCTTGGAATGTAGAATGTAAATCCTGAAATCTTTCAAAGATTTGATAAGAGCATATGCTTGTTTTTCAATGATATCATACTTCAGCTCAGCATCCCTTAAGGTTTTGCTGAAAAATGCCACTGGATGCTCTGAACCTTCTTCATCTGCTTGCAATAAAACTGCTGCAAGGGTGTCATCGGAGGAAAATGAAAATATATGGAACTCCTTGCTGTAATCTGGACTGCTTAAAGCAGGAGCTTCCATAATGGCTTTCTTAATGGACTCAAAGGATCTTCTTGTTGCATCAGTCCATTTGATCTCTGACCCCTTTTTCAACATGGAGGTAATATGCTTCACAAGTTCTGCAAAATTTGGGATAAACCTCCTCACAAAATTTATTTTTCCTAGAAAGGACTAGATATCCTTCTTTGATCTCGGGACAGACAAAGTTTGTATTGCTCTTACTCTTTCTAGGTCAATCTGGACACCTACAGCAGAAACAACATGTCCTAATAGCTTGCCTTCTTCTAAAGCAAACTGTGACTTTTTAGGATTGACTGGAATCCCAAACCTTCTGCACTTCAGGAACACTTTCTTAAAATGCTACAAATGGTCTTGATGGTTGTTGGAGTACATTGTTATATCATCTAGGTAGATAAGGACAAACTTATCCTTCTCTCCTACAAATTTTATATCCATAGCTCTCTGAAAGGTAGCTCCAGCATTCATCAACCCAAAAGGCATCTTGGAATACATAAAGGTGCCCCAAGGAGTGGTGAATGCAGTCTTCTCTTAGACATCTGGATGTACAACAACCTGGTTATACCCTAAAATTCCATCCAGGAAAGACATCACTTTGGCCCCTGAGACCTTCTGCAGCAAATGCTCCATCTTGGGTAGAGGATAATTGTCTTTCTTAGAGCATTTGTTTAAGTTTATGAAATCAACACAGAGCCTGATTTCTCCACTTTTCTTCCTCGCCACCACCAAATTGGCTACCCATTTTGAATATCTAAGAGGGACTATGATCTTGGTAGCCAGTAACTTCTTGATTTCCTTTTCAATCAGAGGGAGGAGCAAAGGATTTATTGGTCTCGGCTTCTACTTGAAAGGGATGGTGTCTTTCTCTAGAGGGATTTTATGCTGGATGATCTTTTTGTCATATGTTTTTAGGTCATTATATTCCCAGGCAAAGACATCGACAAATTGCTTCATTAAATTGCAGTACTTAGAACTTTGGGCAGCAGATAGATGAGTGGATAAATTTATGTGTCTTGGATGCTGTGGACTCCCTATGTTCTGCTTATAGATTGCATAATGATCTTCTTTTTGGGCAGCCTTATAAGGAACATCATTATGGTCAAACAACTTTTCTAAAGGAACTATATCCTTAGGTATCTGATTGTTGCGCAGTTGGACAATGCTATCTTTACCAATTTTGTTTCTAAGCTAGGATTGGGGGCTTCCTTCCAAGGCTTCATTCTCTTGGTCAATTTGCATTTTGGAGAACTCATCAATGACTTGCAGAAATCTGTTTACTTCATCATCATCCTCGAAAAATTTCCAATGCTGGACATTATCAGGCAAGGATGGTCTATATTTCATTTGAACTTCATAGATTAGTCTGGGAGGCATGGGAGGAATAAACATGCTAGTAGACACAGCAAGAGAATCAGCAAGCTGATTTTTAACTCTAGGGATGTATGAGATACAAAAATAATCAAAAGAATCTTTAAGTCTCCATACCTCATCTCTATATGCTTTCAACCTTGGGTGTTTTGCTTGAAACGTTTTGTTCACTTGCTGAATGATAAGATCAGCATCTCCAAACACCTTTATGTTTTTTATTCCTCCGTTTTTTTTTGCGTTAAGACCCAATATCAGATCCTCATACTCTGCTATATTATTGGTGACTTGGAAAGCCAACTTATAAGATAGAGGTTTGATTTCTTGTTTTGGAGATATGAGCACCACCCCTGCTCCTGCAATCTCCCTGGAACATGCTCCATCAAAGAACATCTCCCAAACCTGACTTCCTTGCTCTCCCTCGACCTGATTCACTAGTCTCTTAATCTGCATTGAGGCCTTCTACGATTCTTCAATTTGGAGGATACATGCTCCAAAATCAGTGTCCATGGCATAAATGGGATGATTGGAAGGATTCTTTTCATCACTGGTGATGTAAGCCAGTTGTGCTTCTCTATACAATATCCTGCTTTCTCCTCCAAAAACTGAGACAGTGCCATAAGATAAATCATTCTACAATGTCCCACCTAGTCTCTTGATCCATCCTCGGGATAGCAGCATGCCAAACTTAGGAGGGACATCTGCTACCACAATGTCCATCACCATGCTCTTCATGGGCAGCTGAGTTAGGGTAATAGCTAAATCTTCGACTAACCTCAGACATTTGACCTTTCTAGAATCAAAAAAAATAGATCATGATATGGTTTGGTGATATCAAGGCCCAACTCTTCCATGACAGCATTGGGCATCAAATTGTGGCTGGCCCCTGTGTCTAGCAGGCAATTGTGGAGGATTTTGTCATGAATGGTCTAGGAGACATAAAATTATGGGTAGTTATTATCAACAGGTTCAGTCATTTGGCTAAGAACAATTGCAGGCTTATCATCTTGCAAGTTGACATAGTCAGTGGGGGTTTGTGAAGTTTTTAGCTCGAAAACATCAAGGATAGGCTTTCTAAAAACTTCACTCTTTGCAAGTTCTATCAGAGGCATAGATATTTTTAATTTATGGACTTCTGATTCAAAACTGAAAGGGGAAGGGGACTTGTCAGGGCCTCTTACCTCTTGAGATAGTGCTTTGAGGATGACCGAGTCAACTGCTAGTCTTTTCTGTCTGATGTTCTATTGCTCTGTTGGGATAGTAGCTTTTTGGGTGGGATTCTCCTTGACATTATTTGCTTTTGACCTCAAATTGTATCTTTGTTGCTCATCGGTCTGCAAAACAGCCTCTCTGTCCCACCGTTGCTGGTTTGGTCCTGCAGCAATGATTCTTCGTAGGCAGCCAATGTCAAAAAGGCGGCACTGCCTTTATCTTCCATGCAGTGAATTTCATCCTCTTCTTCGAACTGCTCTTCCTCCATGACTACGTTTTGGGAAGGAGCTTTAACCTTTTGTTCTTCATTTGCTTCCTTACCCCTCTGAATGATTTGCAATTGTTCATTTACTCTTCTGAATGGATTTGGGTTTCTTGGAGCAAATGTGTTTGGAGGCCTTGTCTTGCCTAAGCTCTGCTCAACCTTCAGCTTAGATATTTCAGCAGCCAATGACTCTATCATCTTAGTCATCTTGTCTAATTTAGGTTCTGAAGATGAAGCAGAGGAAGAAGAAGCCTCACCTCTCTACCTTCTTCTATCATCATGGCTTTTGAGCTTTTCTGCAACCATAATATTTGATTCCACCTCTAACGTTGCATCTTGCATTTCAATTAGAGTGGCGCATCTTCTTTCTCTCAATAGCAGGAAAAAGTCAGAGTCAAAAGCATTGGCATAGGTGAGTTTGGCAGAGGTGGGGGTAGGCTTTACTTCAGCTGGTATCTTACTATACATACGATTGAATCTTTTATTAAAATCAGGCAATGATTCCCTATTTTCCCTCTTGAGGTTTCCAAACTCAGTATGGTAATATAGCAAGTCCTTTTTATCTCCCCAATGCTTTAGAAATACATCATCTAATGCTTCAATGTCTGCTATAGACCTAGGGGTCAATTCTCTGAACCACTTT
This sequence comes from Pinus taeda, assembly GCA_000404065.3. Lineage (NCBI taxonomy): Eukaryota > Viridiplantae > Streptophyta > Pinopsida > Pinales > Pinaceae > Pinus > Pinus taeda. Next base: position 12,719 of record APFE030282017.1, read on the forward strand.
CTAGCCTCTCCATCAAGGCTCTAGACAAACACTCTCATCCACACATCATCTCACTGATATCTAGGTTATTAGCATAACTATAAAAAGATTCAAGGTGTTGTTCAGTTGTTATTCCCTTTGTACCAGTGAACTTGGGCATGTACTTCTGATACTCTCCAGCAGGCATGGCATTCAAAGGGACAGGTAAGACCAGGGGTCCATGCCTTGCAGCTATGATTCTTTCCATCTTCGTGGGTGCTTGTTGCCCTGCCATGACTGGGGTAGGTGGAAGGACACTGGTAGATTAGATGGTAGGAAGCAATGAAATAGATGACAGAGACAAAGGAATATGATGGACTGTATGGAAGGCTTTCTTTGGACTGAGATCCAAAGGGGAACTAAATGAACAAGGAGCTTTATGAATCTCTGAGGGTATTTCTTCACTAACAATGCTAGGCTCTATATCTTCAAACTGTATGTTCTCAGCTACAGGCCCCTCTTGCAGAGATACATAAGGTTTCTTAGGCTTACCTGATCCTGATGCTCCTTTCTGTGAGGTTTTACTCTGCTTAACAATCTTCTCAAGGTCAGGCACTGGGTCAACTAGTGGCTCCTTAGGATTTCTCCGAGTATGCCTCACAAACTGAGCCAGAACTGTAATGTGGAGTTGCCACTAGGTTGATCCTCCAGTAGAGTCACCAGATAGATATTACAACCGGAAATGTGTCCAGACTTTATCTATCATCAAAGTTGGAGCTGTGTTGTTTTCCCAGGGAAGCTGAGCTTCAATCTCCTCTCCCCGGCAACGGCGCCAATTAATGTTATCACCCCAAAAAACTTTCCTAGGTTGTAGCTCAGAGATGCTCGGGAACATTACAAATTCAACTTAATGTTGCAAATGGATGAATGGAAGGAATGATGCTTGTTCAAGCTAGATAACCACTTCTATTTTGCTTGACTCCAGACATGTGTGAACACCCCTAGACTACAAGGCTTTAGACCACTATTTACTCACAGTTTAAAGATTGGGTGAATACGGAGAATACTAACCACACCACCAGATGCACAAGACCATGTGATGGCCGGCTGCAACCAGTAAAGAAGTCTGTGAATCTGATTCCCTAATACACAGATAGGATGACATCTCTCTGGTATTAGGTGAACAGAAACCTGAATAACTCATTCACTAATACATACAAGACTTTACAAGAGTTCAGAAATACAAAATATCAAGCACAACTTGGAAAAAAAGGAGCATGAAAAGTGAGCAATTAGCAGCAAAAGAAGCTTGTATTAGCTAAAATGAAGACGAGACGCTACAAGTATCAAAATAGTTACAGTCTCCAGAAGTTGAACCTTACATCAAAACATCAACCATCAACCCCGATTACATCTTGTTTGGGGGTATATATAGAGTTTCATTACAAAGGCACTCGGCCATTCTAAGTATGGAGGGGTCATAATTGACCACCAACCGCATTTAGTTGCTTGATGAAGTCTCTGGTACATTTACTTGTCTCTGTGAGTGAATTTGATCTCCTCGGGCTCTCTGTTGTCCTCTCAGGCGGTTGGAGTGTCCTTATCCATTAAGCTCCATAACTGCTAAATGCAGCCACCTACTCATTCCCCCATTCCTTTGCCCGCACCTAGTGTTCAATGTGGACCGCCTTCGACCATACTTCCCACCATTACTGGACACATCATACATTGCAGAATAGCTCACACCAACATAGTTAAACCCAAACTGCATGGAATAGGCCACAAATGATTGGATATGGACACACAAGTCAAGAACACTCACTAGTAGAAGATCCAACTATATCGAGTTATCAAAGTTGACCAACTCCTGCACCAAGGCAAATGGCTCACCAGGGACCAAGTTCAACAGAAGTTTCCCCATCTCATGGAGGCACTCAACATAATTGGGATCATTGCTTCCTAAGGGGCAGGAATGATCCAGGTGGATGTTGGTGGCTAGCTTCCTATCCACTTGGACCCAAACCACTTTCTCTTTTAGTTTTTCAGTTTCCTTAATTGTAGCATAGTTTACAATTTTTGGCAGTTTTTTGAGTCCTGAACTTCTGGAGCCATTTTGAGGCTCTAAATGACGTTTTTGGGGATAAGTTGTATTCCTCGGATAGACCTTTCTAACAAGCTATTATGCACATCAAACGAAGATCATATTCCAAAGTTACGACCTCGGGAAGTTGATGTACCGATTTACCCAAACAGGGCCCATAGTTTTGGCGCTTCATCTCCTAGACTTAGATTTTTGGATGTTTAGGGTTTTCCATTGTTTCTCAATAATAAACAAGCCTCTGAGCCTCATTGTAACATAGTTCAGAGGCATGTAGCCTCCACATATCTTCTTAGAGATAAGTTACCATCGCCCGAGCTAGTCTTATTTCCATTTTGTTTGTAAGGATATTTTTGTATTTGATATTAATGAAATGAAGGTTTATTTTTGTTGCATCTCTCTATTTATGGTTATATCTATAATTTGTTGCGTTCCCGTTTAAGTTCGGATAAGCTTTTCATGGTTCGCAGAGTATGTACCGAGGGTTTGTAGCCATTGGATACCTAAGACCACATCCACTCCTCCTAATGGTACAATGTAGAATAGAGATTCTAAATTAAAGTCTTGAATCTACAATTTGACTTTATGGCATTTCCCTACCTTTTCAATTTTATTACCATTAGCTACCATAACCTTCATGTTGGGCATGGGAAATGTGAAAATATTGAGTCTCTTCACCATGGTTAAGTCAAAAAAATTGTGAGTACTACCGGTATCGATCAAAACCATTACATTGTTCTTCTTGATATGTCCTTTTAATTTTAATGTTTGGGGCTATGATATACTTGTTATAGCCAATAATGATACTTGCAAAATTCTCTCATCATCTAGTTTTGGAGAGAATTATGGGGAATCTTCGATTTCTTCTACGACTAATTCATCACTATCTAAATCATTAGTTGCTTCACATTTATACAGGTTCTTGGTCTCTTTTCCTTTAGCACACCTATGTTTAGGGTCCCATTTTTTGCCACAACATTTTCACTTGCCCTCTTTCATTCTTTGCATTTACAAATTAGTTTTTTCTCCTTCACGAAGATGTGTTGGAACATATTTTGTGTTATCCATGTATGCAGCTTGGGAAAATATTTGTCTTGAATATACTCTCTCAATTTTCGGCCACTGCATTTTTTCGTGTGTCTTTTCGGCAGCTTTTGCCTTATGTCCGGCTACCTCTATAGAAGTGACATCATGAAGCTCGAGCTCAGCCTGTAGATGGGGTTTAAGTCTCATGGTGTACACTTGAATGAAATGAGTTTATGATAACCCAAGTACTCATGTCACTAAAGTCTCTCATTCTCGAATGTATTCGTCCACATCTCCTTTTTGTTGTAATCTAGTGAGTGTTAAGAAGAATTCTTCTTCCTTGACACCTTGGAACCTTTTAAAGAACACATTTTTTTAATTTCCTCCAACTGATAGTGAGTGTCGTCTTTTTCCACAACATATACCAATTATATGCTTCGCCTTCCATTTGCATGGAAGCAAGCCCAATCTTTTCGTCATCATTGTCAATACCATAAATCTTGAAATATTCTTCTGCTTTATTGAACCAAGCAACGCTGCATTTTTCGTTACCGTCAAATTTGGATAGCTCAAGTTTTGCTCTTCGTTGATAAGTAGCTATCCACGGAGTGAAGAAGGGGTATTGATTTGAAAACAACATATTGGTGTATGGATTCCAGAGTTGCCTATTTTGAAATTCATGTTATTATTTTCTTGATTAGTTGTGAAAGATGTCTTTGGAGACTCGAGTTTCTCATGTGAGTCTGACGAGATTGACGAATCTGGAGAATTGAGATGTTGAGTAGCCTCATTATTCTGGGGTATTTGATCGGGTGTAATCTTCACCCTGTCACAAATATAGGTCAACATCACCATTTCTTTATCCACCTTACTTGAAAGGTATGCCTGATCCTTTTTAAATTCATTCCTGTTATGCTCGAGCTGACTCCCTATTCTCTTTGTTGTGTCCTGAAGCGCTTCAATTTTTTCGCCACGTCTGGTCACCTTCACCTCAAAATCTATCAATTTTGTATTGAATTCGATCATCGACATTGATGAAGACATCGAGCGGGTTTGAAGTGAAGTATATTTATCAAGCTTAACTCTTTTTCTTAACTTGATCCTAATTTTATTTTTTTTTAACTATTAATATATATTATATATATATATATATATATATATATATATATATATATATATATATATATGTATATATATGTATATATATGTTATATATATATGTGTATATATATATATATATGTGTAGATATATATATATATATATATATATATATATATATATAATACATATATATGTATATATATGTATGTACATATGTATGTATATATGTACACACACACACATATATATATATAGTAGTTATATAACTCGCGGGTTACATGAAACGGTGACTTAATTGGATTATTGGGCATGCGATTGGCAGGTAAATAGTAAAATGGCAGGGATGTTAGGGTTACGTAAAGCAGAAGAATGGTGTCTGCGGCATGGATGTCTGGGGTATGTAAAGCGACATAATGGTTGCTCATAGGAGTGACTACGGAATGATAACGGATTGGGGAATAAGCCACAATTGTAGGGGACAACAAAACTGGTGTGATGGTTGAACTAGTGGAAAAGATTGCTGACAGGAACAAAACAAGACAGGCCGACATGAAAAAGAAAAAAGTGGCTAATGGAATTGGTGACAACAGTCAGAGTAGGCGAGGGATCGAAACAGAAGGAATAGATGAAATGACAAATGAGAGGAATAGAACTGAGGATCGCAATAAAAATAATAATAATAATAATAAATAAAAAATAAAAAATAAAAAACATAAAATAAAAAAATAAAATAAAAATCGAGCGATAGGGATGGTGGACACACGCAGGGAAATACGGCGACTAGGGTGATAAAAACTGTGGGGGTTACAGGAGAATGGGGAGTGTATAGGTTAGTAGCAGCGGAATAGCGAGGGGCAGGTGAACTAAATGTTATTATAGGTCGAGGCTCATTGGCTCTGATACCAGATGGAGCAAAAAACTCAACATTAAATAGAATATATGTGTATTTTATTAATAAACTTGAATGGATGAATACATTGTGGGAGGCCCTGCCTTAAATACAGCCATCAGTGCCTCTTGGTGAATGGTCATGATCTTTGATCATGCCCTTTAATTATTTACTAATTAAAATTTATTTAATTTTATATAACAACCACTAGCAGTTTGCACTATTTATGGGGATCTGTTGTGAGATAGTGGAATCCATGAGTGGCTTTCGGAATGTTGGAAACGTTGGTCCCATCGTGTCTAAATCAAGAAGAATAGGGTGAGAAAGTTGTCATGATGTGGGATCTAGTAGCAGAAACAACCAATTGTAATTTCCAAGAGGTTTAGCGTGGGTTAAACAACGATTATGTGTCGCTGAGGCCACGAGAAAATTGTTGACAAGCCACAAGGGTGTGCATATCTATCAGTTATGAGTGGGAAAGCTACACGATAATGCCAACAAGAGCCTGCACACATAGGGTCTCGGGAACTCATGTGAACAAATTTTAGAGTGGTGGAGGCACTGGGCACCGTCGAGGGTGAGAATGGGTTATTTGAGCTATAGTCGTCAAGTCAACTTTGGCAGCCACGAGTGAATGACAAGCAATGAGATAAATGACCCATCAATGTAAGCAATATGATAATATTGTAGCGAATCTTACTCAGAACCGCCCTAAGATCTATATTGGTGACATGGAAGAGTTTCATAAGGCCCTTGAGACCATGAAGGGTGAACGATATGAAGGCATGGAAGTGGCTGAGATTAGACAGAATAACAACCTGGAAAGTGTTGTAGCAGCAAGGAAAATAGGAGGTGAAACTTGGCAATGGTTCTGTAGTGTCCAATCTAGGGTGCTAGATTAGACTAGATTTAATATCAACCAAGGTAGGTAAACTTAGAGGCACGTGTCTAAATTCTATAGACATAAAAGGATCCCTAACTAAGTGTTTACTGTGACAGGCTACAACACTCCTTTACAGGAGGTTGAAATATGTTTCCTGTCACCTTAACACTCAAATCACCTAATTTATCTAACTGTCCTAAAGATACAGCGTATTGCTAGACTGAGTTTTCAACCCTCTTACAAGGATATTATACACAAAAACTCTTTCCAGTTAAGACACTAAACATTCATGAAAATCAAAATCACACTGGAATTTTAAATGCATGAAAACAGAGTCCATAGAGATGCTTTGAAATCTAATGATCGATCAAATCTTTTACAAGATATTGTTCAATGATCTAGCAATCAAACCTTCAAGTTATCACCATGAATATCATTTGCAAGAATTTCTAATCAAATCGATAAACTCACAGACAAGGAAATAACATTAAACACTATGCACACTATTCAAATTCAAAAACGCTATGGAAATGAAATTAACAGTATACCAATCTCCACGTAGGGCCCGTCCACGCTTCAATGGCACACTTAAGAAACTTCAAGCGATGAGAATGTTAACGCATAAGCACTGTAGGAATAAAACGGTGACTGTAATTAAGTTCTGAAGATAGAAATCACATACAAGAGAAGAGTTCTGGAACAATACACAAAGATAATAACCGTTTTGAAACAATACAATACGCAATCTTTATCTACTTGTCTCCTATCCTATCGAATGTACATACATTATGCAAATGTTTCTGCTTTTACAAAAGAGTGATTTTTGTCCTTTCTAATCTAAACCGATTTCCAAAAGCAAAATGAAATCAGTTTGGGAAACTATGGCTTTTTGCTGCCTTTGTGACCAAAAAGGCTGGGTTTGACCAGCATTGACCGCATATCTAGGAGCGTTAGATTTGCTGTTGAATCGTTTCACCATGCATGTACATTTCAGATCACGTTCCTATCCATTGCTTTGACTTGCCTGCCATGCCACGTGTCACATCATAAACCATTTACAGGAAGTCATGACATCCTGTAATCTTTTTGTTGAAAATTACTAATTTTTAACATAAAATTTCACAAATTAAATTTAATGTAAATTAACAGCTATAATGCTATTAATTAATCAATTTCGATGGATATGAGGGGTTTATGGGAGAAAAATATAGACAATTGATAGATTTCTAGAAGAAAAGGATGGCAATGAAATGGTACCAACAAGTTCTTTCTAAGAGAAACAGGTGGCAGAGAACTACAAGTTTCAGAAGCAGTGGCATATGGTGTAGTAGTGCAACTTGTCATTCTTAGCAACAAAGGCAATGGGAAGGCAAATTGGATTCGACAGAAAAATCCAGGATCGATAAGGCTATCAATCGTGCCATTGGCCGGCTTGATCAGAACCAGTTGGTCGAGGATGATGAATTTGAAGTCAAGATGCAGAAGCCCAAGGAGAGGTGGATCCAATTCGAGGTGCTGGTTGCAGTTTGAGTGGAGGCACAATATGCCTGGATGTAAATAGTGGAGCTCGATGTGTAGAGGGGTTATGTCATGTTGTGACATGAATGAGGCTAGATGTGATGGTAAGTGCACAGTGTGTGGAACAAAATATCATGTTGCAACAACCTGCTAGATGGACCACATAAAGCACACATGTGTGGAGTTGTGTACCTACGTGGTGGTGCCAGTGGTTCTCTAGGTATGGATGGAAAAGCCATGACAACTGATAGGATGTGAGTGTTGTGGTCAACAACACAGTGGGCCTTAGTGGGTGGTGCTAACACAAGCATAGATTAAAAGGTTTCAAATGAGTCTACATAGGAAGATTGAGAGCCAACCATTGGCATTGGTTGCATGCAAAGTATTTGATGGAATGAGTGAATCAAATAATTTTCATAATGTGGTGGTACATGGCCAAGGAGAGCATCAAGGATGGAGCAATGACAAGTCGAGAAAATGGAAACATCAATGCAGGAGCAACAATTAAACAAAGAGAGGAATTATAATGGAGTTAATATTTATTTTGTATTACATGTAAATAGGCATACTGTTGTAAGACCCAATAAGGCATGCATACCCTTGGGTAATTACTGGTAAAGTCTGGGTTAGTCCTAGGTGATAGGGGGGATATCAGGTTAACAATATCCCAGGTAAAAAAAACTTTGAGGGGGTTAAGGGCTAGAGTGAGCGGGGTTGTTTCATTTAGTAGTTTTGGTTGGATTTAGTCAAGGAACCCCAAGTCAAGTTTAAGGGGGGAATTGTTAGGTAAAATTGACTCTGTTTTGAGTCAAGGATGACTAGGTTATGATTTTGGGGCATGTGGTATTGTGTACCCATGGTATTACATGTAATTGAGCCCATAAAAGGCTGGGAGGACTCCATTGTAATATAGGCTAGGGAGGTGAGTGATGAAGGCTCACTTAGCTGGGTTGGCCAGGGTTTTGGCCAAGGATAATGAAATTTCACTGTGGTGGATTTTCCTTGGAGTTGAGGTTTTTCTCGGTTAAATATTTTGTGCATTGTTCATGTGTCTTGTTGCTAGTTATTGTTCCTCTCGGTAAATATTCGTAATTATTTTATGTTCTTTGGTAAATTCTTAACAAGGGAACATCTTCCTCAATGTTCTATGACACCTATAACCAACAAAATCGTTAAAAACCAAAACACACTGCCCATGGAGCTTTATAACTTAGCTCAATATGGATTTACAATGAACAACCTATTGAAAAGAAAAACCAACATGACAACCATAACACTTAATGGAGCTTTATAACACATCTCATTATGGTATTTACAACAACCACCAAAATATATACATGTACCAAAACTCCTTTGCCTCAACTGACAAAAAATGAAGGATAAATAACCTACATTTGATCATCCATCTCCCATGTAGCTTCATTGGGCCTAGTGTGCTTCCACTGCACTTTAACTTGCTCGATTGCTGGGTTCTGGAGCATGAGTTGTTTCTGCTGCAAAATGCATTGAGGTTCTAGATGGAATTCACCTTTTGGATCCACATGCAATACAAACCAACCAATCATATCATCAACATCCTTAACATATATTTTAAGCAATGAAACGTGGAAAACATCATGTACTTCCATTGTCAGAGGCAGTGCAACTCTTTAGGCCACTGGTCCAATCCTCTCAAGGATATGGAAAGGCCCGCAATACAGAGGTGCCAAATTGGCAGATGATCCAATCCTCAAGGAGATCCTCTTGGGATTGATGCACAAGTACACATGCTCCCCAACCTGAAACTCCTTAAATTCCCTTCGCTGATTTGCATAACTCTTTTTCCTGTCCTGTGCTACCTTTAGATTCTTCTTGATAACCTGCATTTAGTGTTCCATTTCCGCCAAAATTGTTGGAATTGTCGTGTTGGCATTGATGTCAACAAGTCATGGTCATGATGTTGCTTGTCATTTGCATGGTGACGTGTGTTCGGCTTGGTGGTCCTATTAGTTGGCATTGGTGTCAACATACTCTTGACTTGACCTAATGGAGGTGATTTGGAGATGGATTTCACATGTGATGATCAGATTGAGGTTGTGTTGTAGTGAAAACTCAACACCCCCATTTTGACTTATTTATTTCAAATAATGGGGACCCTTTCCATCATTTTTTAGCTAAATCACTTTTTTTTTTGGTTAATTGTCCTACAATTTTGCCAATTTTTCATTTTCATCATATTTCTATTTTGATTGCTTCATTGAATTCAAATTTTCTCTATCTTTCCATCGGTACTTGTTTCATCTCATTTGGTTACACGGTTTGTAAATTGTGCTCATCCAAAGTTCGATCATTTTTACTGCCTGGGTTAAAAAATGTACAAAATGTAAATTATATTAATTTTTTAATTAAATTAGTAATTTATTTTAAATATTAATTCATAGTTAATTTTTACTTATTTTTACATTTTTCACTAACGGTCCTGCAAAATCGCCCAACCAAATTACAGAACAATTCAAATTATGCATTTTCGAGATCTTGATAATTGGTTCCAATATTTAATTCTAAAACAAATTACAAGACCTAAAATCTCAAAATTACAAAGTGGTTGTAGTTCATTTTGTAGGATTTTTAATTGCCAAAGTGGTTGTAGTTTATAATGGAGGAGTTCCACTCCAAGTGGGTCCCACTTCACCTCTCCTCCTCCCTTCCTTTACAAAAATCCCGATAAAAAGTCTCGATATCTGATAAAAATATCTTGATATCCGATATTTCAAATGTCCCGATATAAATATCTCTGATATTTGAAAACTCTTAATAAAAATTTTCTGATATTTCAAAAAAGTTCTCATATTTAAAAAAAAAAAATCCTAAAGGTCAGTCTCTCGTAAAATAGGCAGCCACAACCCATTTTTAGCATTTGTTCCAGGAGGAAGGTTCTTTTGATGATGACCTGGCTGCCGAATTTTTGCCAAACATCCCCTCTCTTGTCACTGCAGATGTAAACGCTGGGTTAATGATGCCTTTTTCTGAAAAAAGTGTTAGTCGAAGTCATTTGGTTAATGCAACCAGATAAAGCCCCTAGGCCAGATGGCTTCACCATACATTTTTACAGAGCTTGTTGGAATGTAATAAAACTTGATCTTCTCATAATGGTAAAAGCCTTCCAAAATAAAGCCAAAGTGGGAGGGTGCACCAACTCCACCTTCCTTGCCCTTATCCCGAAAGAAGTTAACCCAGAGACTTTCGATAGGTTCCGACCAATCTCTCTATGCAATGCCTCCTACAAGATCCTTGTCAAACTCTTAGCCAATAGACTCAAGCCTCTGTTAGGGAACCTGATCTCCTCTCTGCAGGGCAGTTTCATCAAAGGAAGGCACCTCATAGACAATGTAATCCAAGTGCAAGAAGCCCTCCACTCTAGCCACTCTCGGAAGGAAAAAGGCATGCTCATCAAGTTGGATATGTCAAATGCTTTTGACCAAGTTAAACTTTCATTTCTCTATAAAATCCTCCTCTCCTTCGGTTTTAGTGCTGAATTTGTCAAATTGATAAAAGCCTGCACACACAGACCTTGGATAGCCCCCCCGGTCAATGGCAGACCTTCTAACTTCTTGCAAGCTTCTAGAGGGCTCCACCAAGGATGCCCATTGTCACCCTTTCTTTATATCTTGTTGGCAGAATCCCCAAGCAGAAAGCTGGCAACGGAAATGGAAGTAGGCACTATTCCAGGTATCAAGGCAGCAAGAGGGGTGGACCCTCTAAACCACACCCTCTTTGCGGATGACTCTCTCTTATTGGGAGGGGCCTCGATTAAGATAGCAAAGGCTTTCAGAGAAATCCTTCAACACTTCTGTTTAATCACAGGAGCCTTGATCAATAAAAGAAAAAGTGTGGTTTATGGCTGGAATGTAGATCACCCAGCTATTCTTTGAATTGTCTGCACATTGGGATTCCCTGGGTATGATAAGTGGGAAAAGATCAAATATCTAGGCCTTCCCTTAACCTTGGGACCAAGCCCTCCCCCCCTATGGACAGAAGTAATTAGCAAGATAAAAACAAAAATAACATATTGGGGAGGCCAATGGCTAACTAAGGCTGGGAAATTGGTTTTGATAAAGGCAGTCCTCTCCGCCCTTCTCATCTTCCAATCTTCCCTCCTGCTAGCTCCTAAGTCTACCACGGAACAGATTTCCAAACTCCTCCGGGACTTCCTATGGAATAGGTGCAAGGGCAATCAGAGCAAGTTACATCTGGTAAGACGGGATATCCTGAATAGACCACTCCAGCAAGGTGGGTTACAGATGTTGGATCCAGGCTTAGCAAATCTGGCTCTTGGTGGAAAAACCATATGGAAATTGTATGCAGATAAAAATCATCCTGTTAGCAAGATCCTCTGGAAGAAATACCTAAAGGGAGGCTCCCTGAGAAACCTCACAATTGCTTCTACTCCAACAGGAACAACAATATGGAATTTAGTCAGAAGAAGCATCGACCATATACAACAACATTCATACAGAATATCGGGTAATGGACACAGAACATTACTGTGGGAGGACACCATTCAAGGGAATGCCCCATTGGCCACCCTAAATTCCTATAACAATTTAAAGATCTGGCTAGTGAACAAAGGACTCCTCTGACTTACATACATATGTTCTTGGGATAGAAAAGGGAATTGGGCAGGATGGACTTTTCCAGGGGTTCCTAACCCTCCGGAAGCTCAAGAAAACTTTCTTTTTGCAACTCTCTCTGGCTTCGCCCCTGTCCACCGTACATTCAAAGATAAATAAGTGTGGGGAAGAACCCGAATTTATACAGCAGCTCAAGGATTCTCCTCTCTACAAGTCACACACACAACTTTGCTGACACCGAAGCTTTGGAAATCCATTTGGTCTCCCTTTTGCCTTCCAAAGGTGAATTTATTCACTTGGTTACTCATGCATAAAAAGGCACTAACAGGAGAAAATCTGAACAAAAGAGGCTTCCACGGCCCCTTTAGATGTTGCCTATGCACTTCTGCTATCGAAACCTCTAACCATTTATTGGTGACTGCATTTTCACACAAGAAGTCTGGAAGATGGTCTTCCATGGACTTAGCGTACCCACCCCGTCCCAAACTTCAGTCGTTTCTCTCTACACCTCCTGGCCAGACCAAAACCCTGAGAAAAAAACTAAAAACGCAGGCTAGAAAAACATTTGGCAAGCTATTCCAAAATGCCTTTTGTGGAAAGTGTGGTTGGCTCGAAATGAGTGTGTTTTCAACAACAGGCCCCCTAAATCAGTGGAAGTGGCTACCAAAGTAAAAGCTCTCTTGTTGGAAATAGTAGATAAATCATCTTTTGCCTTTATTTTATCTGCAGAAGTCTCTGCATGGCTAGGACCCTGCGTGACAGGAGAAAGGAAAGATTCAATCAACAAACTGATGAAAGCTCCTACTTGGCGCTTGCGTCTCACTGAAGGTGACTTTCTAACGTGGTGCCAGGGGACCCCAAAAGCCACTATCTTCTTTGATGGAGCGTCCAAGGGGAATCCAGGCACTATAGGTACAGGGGGATTAATTCTTTCCCCAGATAGATCGAATAAAATCAGCTACAATTGGGGCCTAGGCATAAGTTCGAACAATCAAGCAGAGAGTTACAACCTCCTAAAAGATTGCCAGATTGCGAAGGAGTTAGGTTATAAAATAATCCAAATATTCGAAGACTATGAGCTACTGATTAAGCTCTTAAACTTCGAAGATTATTTTCGTAACCCAGCTTTAAACAAAACCTTGCAGAGAATTCGAAACACATTGAAAAACTTCAACATAGTTGACTCATACCATATTTTGCGGGATTTAAATAAGCAAGCATACTCGTTGGCAAATAAAGTTTGCCTGTTGTCTCAAGGTAATCTTAGCCTTAATGGAGGACCCTGCTCGATTCATCCTTTTCCTTAGACAATCTACAGAAGGCAGATATGCACTCACTAGCCCCAATATTCAGAGTGAGAGTGGTAATTGGAACCTTGTAAGTCACATTCAAGATCGCCAAGCAGCAAGTAGATGGAACAAAAAGCACAGGGATTATCAAGTAGAAGGAACAACACCAAAATGTACAGCAGCAGATGGCAGAAGGAACAGTGGTAGAAGGAACAACAATAGAAGGAATAGCACAAGAAGGAACAACATAAGAAGGAATAACATGCGAAGGAACAACAGCAAGAGAAGGAACAACAAGAAGATTAAGGAACAACAACAGAAAGAACAACAACCAGAAGGAATAGTAAGCAGAAGGAACAACATCCGAAGAAACATGAATAGAAGGAACAGAAACCGAATAAACAGTAGGCCAAAGGAACAGCAGGTCGAAGGAACAACACCCGAAGGAACAGTAAGTTGAAGGGACAACATCCAAAGGAACAACAAGCAGAACGAAGAATAGTAGAAGGAATGACAAACTTAAGGAACAACAAAAAGAAAAACACAAGGAAAAGAGCGCAAAATTTGCTCTTCCAGAGATAATATGTAAGGCAGAAAACAAGAATAGCCGAAGAATTCACTGAATTTTTTAATATAAGCACAGGAGAAGGGACTATGTCATCAGCTCATTCTCATTGCTCAGTTTTTAAAAGCTATTGTCGATGATAATAGGAACATGCTCCACTCTTAGCAATAAATACATTAATCATTCTTGTTAAAACAAGAAATAAAAATCCGATATTTAAAATACTGCTATCGGATATCAACTTTTTGATTTAGTACGCATTTAAAAACTTACAATATCATTCAACTCCCGATATCCAATATAAATATGTGACAGTTAGTTGTTTTTTAACATAGGTCTCTCCATTCCCCGGCTGCGGGTGATTAAGGCGTGAGTAAATGAAGGGGCGGCCTCATTAAGGGGCAAGTGGCTGCCCACATCAGACAGATGGCCCGAAGCGTCTCGAGACAGCTTCCTCCGTCCGGCCAGGTTTAATGCTACCATAAATTCTCATGGGAAAACGGTCAAGCAGGGTGCTATAACAGTCGATCTCCTCCGCCTGCAGATGCACTGTGTGTGGTTGGCGAATGTTGGAATGGTTAGCGTCTGGCATGTCAAGTCTCTGTGTTCTATGAGTAGTTTGTTAAGGTCTTGGATGAGGGCGCCATGGTTGCGTTTACCAGGATTTAGACCTCGGCCCTTTGTACAGAAGGCCTTGGTCTTTACCCTGGGTCTCTCAGGCTTCATCGACTGCTCGCATCAGCTGGTCCTGGTCTCTGAGCATAATATTCGGCTTCAACATATTTGGGTTCTGAGCATTTCGCCCCGCGCTGCTCTGGATTTTCCTCATCTTCAGATCAGGGTGGTAAGTCTTGATCCTTTCAATTGTGTTATTTCAACTGTTAACCATTTACCTTGTAAGCTTCTGCACTGGCCCACGTCACTGTGTGGCGAAGGGCAAATTCGGTTTCTGGGCAAATTGGTGTGCGGTTTGGTTTCAGGATGCCGCGTGAGCGGCTGCGCCTCATTAGTCGACGGGGTGGCTCAAGGGGTGGTGCTAGAGGTCGTGCTTCTTCTCTACGATCCTTAGCTTCACTCGGCTCCGCCTCTGAGGAAATCAATTCACCTGGAGCTCGGCGGGGACGAGGCAGAGGGAGAGGGCAGGGAAGGGCAGCGACGTGCTCGCTCGGTTCTCACCCATCCACTCGCTTCCGATTTCCATGCGCCTTGGACAATGCCACCTACTATGTTACAGTCAGGATCGAGAAGTGTGAGCACGCAGCCATGCCAGACGTCCCAGCAGAGCCACGGCCACCCTCGCCTGTTCAGAGTTCTCGACTGCAGCCTGCGGAAGCCTCGGGTGCGGTGGCGGGAGCATTGGCGGGAACAAGCGAGCCTGCAAGGAATGATCCCCCATACACAGATTCAAGTGCCTCTAATCCATATGCATGTCCCGTGGTGGAGGAGCAACCATCCACCTCCGTGGATGCATAAGCCTGTTGATTGGTTGTTTTGGAGACTGCTCTCATAGCCTTAGAATGTCGGCACGATGGTCACTATGCGCACTGAAGGTTATGAGTCAGTCATGGTTTTGGGTCGATTCTCGTTGAAGTATGTTGTGTCTGTTATGTCTTCTATGTCTGGTATGTCTGGAATCTCCATGTTTGTAAAATTCCCCCTCGCCTCGGCAGGGATTGGGATCTTTTTGGCATGTAACTAGTTTCATATGGGTTCGGGTCTGGAGTCAGTGGACAGTCTCATCGTTCTACAGTTTCTCAGGTTCATGTCTAGTCATAGTAAGCTCAAACTGTTCAGCGGCAGCCATCTTAGCATGGCGGATGTAATCTTTTTGTAACTCTTTTTGTATAATATTAGAAGTAGCACAATTTACACAAAAAAAAAAAAACATAGGTCTCTCCATTCCGTAAAGCCTCAGCCTCAGCTATCTTCATATATACAATCCTCCTCTATTCCATATTAGATTTGTTATAATGCCACGTGGTTTGTAATATGGAATTTGGTTATATATATATATA
>APFE030282017.1:41063-99647 GCA_000404065.3 Pinus taeda
CGAATATTTTACGGGCGGCGTTGCCGCCCCCATTTTGAACTGGGGTCCAATGTGGCGGTACTTTTGAATATAGAAGATAATCAGGCTCCACACCCAACAGTGGTCATTTAGGACGTCTAGAATTAGAATACGATCGAGAACATGGGTGTCAGATATTGCATAATCCACAACATTGCTGCCTCACCCATGAATACAAGTCACCAGGCCAGAGGTAGGCCACTTATTAATCCCATTACAAATTATCAAGTCTTGGGAACTACATAGCTTGATAAGCTTGGTACCAAATAAGTTCTCGGTAGTGTGTTCATAATTTCTTTTAAATTTATTAGCTAAGACATAGCCCTCATCAAGCCACAGGGGGTTAGCGTTAGAGTTATTACTTAGTAGAGAAACTTGGTTAGTAGTGGTTATAGCATTGAAGTCCCCAATCAAAAGGATATTCCCTTCATTCCTTAGATTGTGGATGTCCTGTTCTAATGTGATGAAGGGGAAATTCTTATCTAGGTTGTTTTCCTTATAGGAGGTAGAGTTGACAGGAGCAGAGTAACAAATTGTGAGAAAAACCCCATTGTCCTTAGAATTAGAAATGTTGATCCACAGGTACTTGTTAGCCTCCTGCTGCAGCAGGTTATTCATATTTCATGATTGACATTTTACAAGCCAAATATGTCATACTTTGCATGCTGCAATGCTCCATATTTGCTAAACAGTCACCAGGCAAAGAAGGTTACTCAGAGTTCATCTAACTGCTTTCCAATTTTCAAGAGTCATTCCAGTTTTGTACAATTTTTAGCTAAAGGGAGGTCCAAACAGCTTAACCTTGGTCTCCCTAGGTTTCAATTTCCTGTTTTAGAATATAGAGAATGAAAATCTATCCAAACAGCTTAATCTTGGCAGATTCTTAGATAGGTAGAGAATCAAAGGAGCCCAACTGCTTAATCTAGGCCCTTGGAAGAAATAAGGGTAGTTCTAGATAGGAAGGCATAAAAGAAAAATTGAAATGATGGGTCTGCAAGCCTAAGTGAACCCAAACCAAGAGAAGAAAAAATGCTCGGTAAGTAGGCTAGGTAGGTAGTTTTGAGGTTGCAGAATCTTGGTGATTGTTCATGTTTTAAAGTATCACCTCTACTCAGGTCACAGTCATCAAGCATTTTTCATATGAAGGAGCTCAAACCAGGCATAACTAACTTCCTTTTCTCCATCTTCCCGAAATCATTAGCTAATTTCCCCAAACGAGGTCAAGATCTGCTTGTTATCTCTTAGTTTCATCATTTTCCATGTCATTAGTCTGGGTGAAAATCTCCTTCACTCAAGAAGGACCCGCACTTTCTCTATAAGGTTCTATCTCCCCTTTGAAGCCTAAGATTTCTTAAACTTAGCGCTTTCTTATCATCTCCATATTAACTGCTAACATTATTATGTAACTCCCTATACTTCCCCATCCCCTTACTAGAACTATGTAAGTGATCCCCTTATGTAAATATCCCCCCCCTTGGTTGAAAATAACCATAAGTACCCCCGGGAATTGCTCAGTTTATCTGAAACTTGGCAAGAACCCTTATGCTGCCCCTTCAAACCATCCTCTAATGCACTGGACTCCTTCCAAAGCATAAAGTTCCTCTTTAAGTTATCGGACCCCTTCCAAAAACCTCAAATACCCTTCAAAAACACCTCTCCACTTCTTCTGATCGCAATAAACCCTTGTCGATTGCCTTAACATTCTTCCAACCCTGGTAAGCCATCTTGCATCGGCATATCGCAATATTTTTACCACATAGGTGTGCCCCTTTCCTTTTTGCCCGATGCGATATCGCGATATCGGTGATCGGCAGTCGCAAGCATCGCATTTCCAAAATAAATACCTCCTCGTTCCCCGTCAGTGCGATATTGCGATCGCATCGGAAGAATTTGATCGCAATCACAATAACATATGAGTCGCCCTGCCACATCACCTGGCCAACGTCATCCGCCGTACAGCTGACGTCAGCATCCAGAAAAAGGGAAAAACGCGCAAGCGCGAAAGTCGAGCTTCGGAGCCCCGGAACGAGAAATGGAGGCAGTAATCGATCACTATGGGAAATGAGCGATATTGGGGAATCTTTTGATTCCTTGGCCCATTTTGCACCGAAAAAGCCCTAAATTGCCTGATTTTTCCAAATTAAACCTATTTGAAGACAGGAAAAGACCAGAGACAAAGATTAAAGAGTATCAGATCAAATCTACAGGGAGAAAGCACGTCAAAGAGTATCAAAAAGCGACGAAGACCATCAATGTAGCGGCAAAGAGTATCAGCGAAGATCTTAATAGCGGCCCAAAGCAGGAGAAAATTAAATACCTTCCAGCAAAGTCAAAAAAGAGGGCGAGGCCACTCAAAACTCTCAAATCACGGTTATTGCACATTCAACTCACACCATAACAGAGCTGCAACTCCCAAAGCATAGTTATTCCAGCAGTACTGCATCGAGCCTCCAAAGGCCACATTGCACTCTTTTTGATCCAGCTACCTCTGACACAGTTCAATAGATATTCACCTGCATTTAATTTTGGCACAATTTTAGGTTTAGAAAGCACTTTTTGCAGACCTGTTTTAGGTCGGTTGTAATAAATAGTTTGAGATATTTGCACTATAAAGACAGCCCTGAATACAGTATTAAGGGGGGTTGGTTGGTTGATTGGTCAACAAGCTATCTTTAGCTGATTTTGCTCCAGGAGAGACTCGCACTGTAATACCTGATAGTTTCTATAATCAAAGGCTGCTTATGAGCTTTGGAGAAGGGATTGTTCACTGTGTTTACCAGTAGAAGAGTGATTATGGAATTCTCGCGCTGTTACATAACTCAATAAGTGCTTCTTACCTCTGTTTTCCATTCATTAGTTACCATCTAAACAGCAGAAAAGAAGAATAACTTAGAATTTGTTTAAATAAACTCTATGCTCAATTTCTGTTGCTTCTTTATGTTTTCCTCTGTTTAGGCATAAATATGAATTCCACATGGCTCATGTTTGCCTGAACCTTAGACAGTGATCCAGGGATTCTTCATTGCCCCTAGATAGAGATCATCCTTCCCTCTGTTAAGCTGAGTGAGAGATTCTTAAGTGCCTCTCATTCCTTACATATCATTCATCCTTTTAGTTTGAAGATTGTGTTATGAGCAGCTATCCTGCTTCATATTTCTCTTATGACCAAGAAAACGCACTAATAATCCTAACCCATGACTCCATTCCCAATGGTTTGAAACTTATCACTTCATGAATTGCCTCTCTGCCTGAAAGCACCTTCCTTCCATCCAAACACAAACAAAAACCCCTGAACCAAAAATCTAGCCTAAAATCATCAACAAAATTAAATCATCAAGAGAGAGCCCTCTCTGATTGCAGGTGGGCTAGAACCTGCAATCCAAAGATTGGTTTGTGGTTACCTCGGCCGTATCCCTACAGGAGCCTAGGGACAACCTGAGTGATAACATAATGGTGACTTCGCTGGGGAACTCCTCAGATAATCTCACTAAACCAGTCTGCAGCCCCACAGAGGAAGAAACCGACCTTTGAAAGCTTCGGTTGACCTGTGTTTTTTAGAAAAAATTCCCAAAGAATAGAGTAGAAGCTGGCTCCTAAGAAGCAAACGCGTAATACACGATCAAATCCTGATCTAAATAGTCCAGCTGTTTTTGAAAATCTGAATTTAATTCCTAAGATCAGTAGAAAACAAAAACAAAAAGAAGACCCAACTGCTGCGAATCCTGAAACAGTTTAGCCAAGCAATGTTCCAACCCCTGTCAAAGTTTTATTCCGGTCAACCCCCAAGTTCCCCTGGTTCTTCACCCTCTTCTCCTCTTCTACACCATCCTATAGTCCTGTTACCACCACTACTCCTTCTAACCCAGTTGTTCCTGTTATCCCAGCTGCCCTAGCTTTTCCGCTAATCCCCATCATCATGGCTAGATATGCGCCCTTACAGTTGCCTGCTAATCCCGGGGCTATGCCTCAGGACTACCAGACAAAAATCACCTATTTTGATGGCACAAACTCCTGCACCGCCCTACAACATACGAAGAAAATGCAGGATTATTTCGAGAGTTATGAAATTGATGATGACAGTGTAAGAATGAATATTTTTGTCCAAAGTTTGACCGGTGATGTCAGAACCTGTTTTAGGGCACTTGCACCCAATTCCATATTAAACCCTGAAGCCTTATACCAGGCATTTATTAACAGATGGGAGAAAGAGAAAGACCCCCTGCACATACTATCTGAGTATGATACTATCAAAAGAGGACCTCAGGAAACAGTGTTGGATTACTGTGCAAGGTTTAATAATGTTTATAGTGCCATACCACAAAATTTAAGACCTCCACCTGATCTCACTTTGTACAAATTCCCGGATGGCTTTGATGCTAAAATGGCATATCAGTTAAGGGAAAGAGCCCCTCAAAGCCTTGTAGAAATGAAAGATGTTGCTGTTAGTGTGGAGGCAAATCTAATGGCTAAAAGAAACAGAGCTAGAACTGAGAGAAGAACCACTTTCAAAGAAGAACCCTCAGCCTTCGATCAGAAGCTAGATGCTATCATCAGTGGCATCCACAGGCTGGGAGACCGAGTAGACAATGTTGAGAGGAAAACTTCATGGGAAGGTCAACAGCCCAATGCCATAAGGAACCCGAACTTCAGAAAAACTCAAAACACAAACGCTGGAAGGGCCAGTCCCGACCATGATATTAGGCCTCCTTTTCAAGAAAACTATGCGGAGGCATCTACATCCACTGAGCCCACAGATGGGACTCATATGAACTTGATAGATTCAGAAAATGAATAGCAAATATTTCTTATGGAAGAAGACCGACTATACCCTGATGCAAAACAATTTCACACCAAGTCAGGAGAGTCTTTCAATTTTAAACAAGGCTATGATACCGCTGTGTACGAGGTACACAAGCAATACAAATTAAGAACAAGGACCATTGATGTTCCCCCATCTAGCAGAACAAAAGATGGAAAACAGCTCAACAAAATTAAAGGAAATATCACCATCAATCAACCAGCTGACAGCTATGTCCCAAACCCTCATCAGGTAACTGTGGAGGATATAACAGACACACACTCTCCTATTGATCCACCTCTACCTCCCTCCTCCCCAAAAGAAGATCTGAATAGCACGCTGAAAAATATTCCCAAAACAGAAATACCACAAACTGTCATACGTCATGACATTGACATTCCAAAAGAAAACATAGAGAATATGCCTGAAAAAGAGAAATCCGCCACTATCAACGCCAAGAACTCATTGGAAAAACCATTCAGTTTAGAAGCAAAGATTGGAAAACTCAAGATATCCATTCCCCTCTCAGAACTTGCCAAACATGATGTATATAGGCAACAAATTCAAAGGTCACTTCAACTACCAGAGGTAAGGGATGATGTAAACGTTTTAGACGATACCCCGGAGCTATTGTTTGGTCCAGAAGTTAACGGAAAATCAACATATGGACCTGTTCCACCTTTTTATGTCAGTCTGCACATACATGAAAAAATACTGCATAATGATATGTTTGACTCAGGTGCCTCACATAACCTTATGCCCAAAGCTGTAATGGAAAGGTTGAACCTTGATGTCACAAGACCGTACAAAGATCTGTATTCCTTTGACTCAAGTCAAGTAAAATGTTTAGGCTTGATCAAAGACCTTTGTGTCTCTCTAGTCCAATTTCCCAACAAGACAATCTTAATGGACATAGTAGTTGCTGACATTCCCACAAAGTATGGCATGCTCCTACCCATATCGTGGGGAGAAAAATTGCAAGGGTCCCTTCAACTCGACCTCTCTTATGCCACTATATCTGTCTTTGGGCAACCAAAGAGACTATATAGAGAAACATTAATGAATTATGTGGTAAGCAATGAGGAAAGGCCCCAAAATTTTCCAATTTACTCAATCCATTCTGAGATGGATTCTTTTATTTTATTTAATGATAACACCAGCCCTCCAACTAATGATAAGTCGTTATCTTTGGAGCAAGGAATGTACATCAATGAGGAATCGGTTGCCAATACCCATGAAATTGTCTCAACAGCCAAGGCAACCAACAAACAACAAGAAGAACATCCCGAAACAGAAATTGTAAGTCTGCCCGATCCCCAAAAAACTGAAACTCTCAATACAAACCTCAAACAAGAAGTCACATGGTATTTGGAGTTTGATGGTTCGGTTAACAAGTTAGGAGCAGGGGCCGGAGTATGGATTTACAATACTCATGATAACCACACACAAGGCCATGCCTATAGACTCAATTTCAGATGTACAAACAACATGGCAGAGTATGAAACTCTTCTCTTAGGCCTTAAGTTGCTCAAAGTCCTGGGAGCTAGTAAGGTTTCCATCCTAGGTGACTCTAACTTTATTATACAACAAATGAAAGGTAACTTTGTCGCTAATGATAGCAGAATGAGAGCTTACAGAGCTGCTGCCACCAAATTACTCAATGCCTTCAGTAAATTCAAGCTTGCCAAAATTGCACGAGATCACAATATTCATGCCCATAGTCTAGCAACCTTTGTTAGCACATGCAAGCTTCCTTTTGAACCAAATCACCATTTCACCGCTGAAATAAAACACAGACCTTCAGTCCCTAACAATGTCAAGGATTGGCAGGTATTTCAAAATGATGCCCAGATTAACAGTTTCTTAACTCTGGAGGACGAATTTTCCAACACAAACATTGACATGGATACCACGACCGACTCACAACAGGTATCAGAAGAAAATCACCTGACTGTAACAACTGCAACAGCTAAACAAATCCTTAACCCAACTGTTTTTAACAATACAAACATAGAATAGCTGAAACAAATCTGTTTAGAGGAAACAACCAAAGCAGAGGATGAGTTTATTGATCTAAAGAGTAATGTTCTACCTGCCGACCTTACTCCATTGGAAGACATGTTTGATGACAATGATGTGCCCAAAAAGCCAAAGATGGAACCTTTGAATGCTACTATAGAAGAACACAACATAGGAACAACAAAGCATCCCAAAATGATTAAGTTGTCCAAAAATATGCCCCCTGATCAAAAACCGAAATACGTGGATTTGTTCAAAGAATTCCAAGATGTATTTGCCTGGAGTTATGAGGACTTGAAGTCCTATGACACCTCAGTGATCCAACATACCATTCCCTTAAAACCAAATCAAAAACCGTTCAAACAGAAACTCAAGAGAATCAACCCCATGCTCCTTCCCCTTATTGAGAAAGAAATAAAGAGAATGTTTGAAGCAGGTATCATTGCACCCATCAGATTCTCTGAATGGGTGTCTAACTTAGTTCCCACTAGGAAAAAAACAAGAGAGATAAGACTATGTGTAGACTTGAGAAATTTAAACCAGGTCTCTCTAAAAGACCACTACCCTTTGCCCAAAATGGACCATATCTTGCAAAGATTAGTGGGTTCCTCTAGAATTTCTTTACTAGATGGGTTTTCAGGATTTAATCAGATACTTGTTCACTCAGATGACCAGGACAAGACAGCCTTTACCACACCGTGGGGAACATTTAAGTACATTAAAATGCCTTTTGGGCTGAAAAACGCTGGTGCTACCTTTCAAAGGGCAATGGATATTGCATTTTCCAAGGAGATACATGATTTCCTCGTAGTTTACCTTGATGACCTGACCCATTCTCCAAATCTGACCAAGAGCACCTTAAGCACTTAAGGCAAATTTTCATAACATGTAGGAAATATGGCATTTCCTTGAATCCTAAGAAATCCCTATTTTCCCTTGAGGAAGGCAAGCTTCTAGGGCATATCATATCAAAAGATGGGATTAGAATTGACCCGGAAAGAATTCAAGCTATCCTTCAAATCCCCTATCCAAGAAACATAAAAGAACTACAAGCATTCCTTGGAAAGATCAATTTCCTAAGGAGATTTATCCCAAACCTAGTCGAGCTAATAAGGCTATTGAGCAACATGTTGAAGAAGGATGCCAAGGTAAAATGGTCTCTTGAAACCAAGCAGGCTTTTGAGAGTATAAAAACTGCCCTAACTCAGACGCCTGTCCTCACCAGCCCTCAATTCGACAAAGATTTTATCATTTTCTCTTTTGCATCTGAACACACTATAGCTACTGTCCTTCTGCAAAAAGATGATCAAGGCAACGAAAAACCAATTGCTTTCTTCAGCCGAGCTTTGAGAGATGCACCATTGAAATATCAGATTATGGAAAAGGAAGCCTATGCCCTGGTCAAAGCCATTAAAGACTTCAAAATTTACATCTTATACTCCCACATGATCGCCTATGTCCCTAACGCTGTTGTAAAGGATATATTAACTCAAGAGGGACTAGAAGGCAAACGAGGCAAGTGGATTGCTAGCATCCTTGAATACGACATTGAAATAAAACCCACCAAGCTAATAAAAGGACAAGGTTTAGCCAAACTAATGTCCGAAACAAACTTCCAGGCCTTAGACATCAATCAACTGGATAATGAACCAGAGCTAGCGACTCCACAGATCAGTGAAACCTTCTTGAAATCCCCATGGTATGCTGATATTTTCTTTGTTTTGTTAAACCTGTGTGCTCCCCCAGGATTGTCCAGAACCAGGAAAAGATTTTTAAGGATGAAATCATCAAAATTTTGTGTCATAAATGGTGCTTTGTTTTGGAAAAATCATGAAGGTATTTTTCTTAATTGTTTAACTATAAATGAAACTAACAGCATCATGAAAGAATTCCATGCAGGGGACTGTGGATGACACTTATATTGGAAATCCACGGCTGACAAGATCTTAAGAGCTGGTTATTACTAGCCCTCTCTATTTGCAGATGTAAAAAAGTTTGTTGTCTCATGCCACAAATGCTAAATATTTGAAGGGAAAATAAAACTACTGCCCTTGCCCCTTAAGCCCATTTCAAGCGAGAAACCTTTTCAACAATGGGGTCTCGACTTCATTGGAGAAATTCATCCCTCTTCCTCAAGCCAACACAAGTGGATTTTAACAACCACCGATTATTTCACTAAGTGGATTGAAGCCATCCCATGTAGGCAAGCCAACGACTCCACTATTATCCAATTCCTTGAGAGCAATATCCTTTCTAGATTCGGATGCCCTAAGAAGATCATCACTGACAATGCTGATGCTTTCAAATCCAAAAAAATGATCAACTTCTGCCATAAATACCACATTTCCTTATGCCACTCCATAGCTTACTACCCTCAAGGTAATGGCTTGGCCGAATCTTCCAATAAAAGCCTCATCAATATCATAAAGAAATTACTGGAGGAAAACAAAAAGAACTGGCATAGGAAGCTCACAAATGCTCTGTGGGCAAACAGACTTTCCACCAAGAAATCCATTGGGATGAGCTCTTATGAACTCTTATATGGCAAAGAAGCCAAATTTCCTTCATCTTTGGGCATTCCCACTATTAAATTGTTGTAGGAAATTCAGGTTGAACCAAATGACATGCAGAGAAGAGTTAATCAAACCATTCATCTTCAGCAAACCAGAGAGCAAGTCTTCGCCAGAGCTCAAATACTGCAAGAAAAACTCAAAAAGATGTTTGATAAGAAGGCTAAAGCAGAAGATTTCTGGGTGGGCAGCAAAGTTCTAAGATGGGATTCACGAAGAGAAGACAAGGGCAAACATGCAAAATTCGATTTTCTGTGGAAAGGTCCGTACATTATCAGCGCTGTGCAAGGCAATAATACCTATTTTCTCAAAACTCCAGATGGCAGAACAGCTGAAGAAGGCCCTGTCAATGGCCGAATGCTAAAGCACTACAATGATCCTTTTGATTGAAAAGAGCAGGTGGTGTTTTATTCTGTACATAGAATGTTTGTATATATCAGCGTTTTGATTTTTATTTTTGTAAGAATTCATGATGCTAAAGCACGCAGAAGAAAGTAGGCAGTGCTTTACACCTTAACATCAGCACAAGTGAAGGAAAGAGCTGTTACTAGTCCAAAAGTTCAAATCAATCCAACAGTCAGCACTAACAAAGTTCAAAGCACAACCATAATAGAAGAATCAAGGCAATCTAACTTGCTGTTCTTGACTTCTCACAAGGAGAAGCCATCCCCAAGTGGAGCCACTATTAGCCTCCTACTGCAGCAGGTTACTCATATTTCATGATTGACATTTTACAGGCCAAATATGTCATACTTTGCATGCTGCAATGCTCCATATTTGCTAAACAGTCACCAAGCAAAGAAGGCTATTCAGAGTTCATCTAACTGCTTTCCAAATTTTGAGAAGTCATTCCAGTTTTGTACAATTTTCAGCTAAAGGGAGGTCCAAACAGCTTAATCTTGGTCTCCCTAGGTTTCAATTTCCTGTTTTAGAATATAGAGAATGAAAATCTGTCCAAACAGCTTAATCTTGGCAGATTCTTAGATAGGTAGAGAATCAAAGGAGCCCAAGAAATGATGGTTCTGCAAGTCTAAGTGCACCCGAACCAAAAGAAGAAAAAATGTTAGGTAAGTAGGCTGGGTAGGTAGTTTTGAGGTTGCAGTATCTTGATTTCTGATCAATTCTATGTTTTGAGGGTGTCATCTCTACTCAGGGCACAATCACTAGGCAGTTTTACGTGAAAGAGCTCAAAACAGGCATAACTAATTTCCCTTTCTCCCTCTCCCCCAAATCATTATCTAATTTCCCCAAAAAGAGGTCAAGATCTACTTGATATCTCTTAGTTTCATCATTTTTCATGTCATTAGCCTGGGTGAAGATCTGCTTCACTCAAAGAGGATCCATACTTTCTCTATAAGGTTCTATCTCCCCTTTGAAGCCTAAGATCTCTGAAGCTTAGCGCTTTCTTGTCATCTCCATATTAATTACTGACACTATTATTTAACTCCCTATATTTTCCCTATCCCTATACTAAAACTATGTAGATAGTCCCCTTATGTAAATATCCCCTCCCCTTGGTTGAAATATAACCATAAATACTTCACTGGGAATTACTAAGTCACCTGGACTTTAGTAAGAACCCTCCATTTGCAAAAAATTTCCACTCCAAAGTGTCTAGACCCCTTCCAAACACTAAGAAAACCCTTTCACAAGGCTAATAACACTCCCCGCGCATTCTTCTGTGAAAACTATTAATGTTTGTTTGATAAGTTTCACCGCGTAAAACACAGTCCACCCATTTTCTAAAGTCTAAAACCCACTGTGTCGCGAAATATTAAGCGTTTAACGCGCGCGTGCCTTTACTAAACCCCGCGCATCTCCCTTCTCCATCCAACATCGGATCGCCTCCCCCAGATCCGATGGTCCTTGATCACATCGCGCGCCCGATTACGGTGGTAGGTTACCATCCGATGTCCGACGGTTTTACCGTCATACACCAGGACAGGTGGCGGCCTCCCATTACATTGGGCCGCCCCTGATAGAAACCACTTCCGTACCAAAGGCGGTCCGATGCCCAGGGAAAACTGCCCTCCCCTCACATAACAGGAGCGCCACCTCACCCTGACACGTCGCCTCCACGTCACCTCACCCAGCCTACGCCCGGCCCACGTCACCCTACCACGTATCCCTGCCACGTCACCCCGCCGTACTGCCACGTCACCTTGATGACATCAGCATGCTGATGTCACATCCGTACCAAAGGACCCCACTGCATGCTGACATCATCCGCCGTACTGCTGACGTCAGCAACCAAAAAACTGAAAATCCGCGCAAGAGCAAAAATCGAGCTTCGGAGCTCCGGAATGAGAAACGGAGGCAGTTTTCGATGCGCGATTAGCGCGAAGCACTAATCGCACATCGCTACGGGAAATAGGCCATATTGGGGAATCTTTAGGGAATCTTTTGATTCCTTGGCCCGTTTTGCACCGAAAATGCCCGAAATTGCCCGATTTTCCCAAATTAAACCGATTGGAAGACAAGAAGAGACCAGAGACAGAGATTATAGAGTATCAGATCAAATGTACAGGGAGAAAGCACGTCAAAGAGTATCAGTAAGTGGCGGAGACCATCAATGTAGCGGCAAAGAGTATCAGCGAAGATCTTAACAGCGACCCAAAGCAGGGGAAAATTAAATACCTTCCAGCAAAGTCAAAAAAGAGGGCGAGGCCACTCAAAACTCTCAAATCACGGCTATTGCACATTTAACTCGCACCAGAACAGAACTGTAGATCCCAAAGCACAGTTATTCCAGTAGTACTGCATCGAGCCTCCAAGGGCCACATTGCACTCTTTTTGATCCAGCTACCTCTGACACAGTTCAATAGATATTTACCTGCATTTAATTTTGGCACAAGTTTAGGTTTAGAAAGCTCTTTTTGCAGACCTGTTTTAGGTCAATTGTAATAAATAGTTGGAGATATTTGCACTATAAAGATACCCCTGAATACTGTATTAAGTGTTGGTTGGTTGGTTGATTAGTCAACAAGCTATCTTTAGCTGATTTTGCTCCGGGAGAGACTCGCACTGCAATACCTGATAGTTTCTATAATCAAAGACTGCTTATGAGCTTTGGAGAATGGATTGTTCACTGTGTTTACCGGCTGAAGAGTGATTATGGAATTCTCGTGCTGTTGCATAACTCAATAAGTGCTTCTTACCTCTGTTTTCCTTTCATAAGCTACCATCTAAACAACAGAAAAGAAGATTAGCTTAGAATTTGTTTAAATAAACTCTATGCTCAATTTCTGTTGTTTCTTTATGTTTTCCTCTGTTTAGGCATAAATATGAATTCCACATGGCTCATGTTTGCTTGAACCTAAGATAGTTATCCAGGGATTCTTCATTGCCCCTAGATAGAGATCATCTTTCCCTCTGTTAAGCTGAGTGAGAGATTCTTAAGTGCCTCTCATTCCTTACATATCATTCATCCTTTTAGTTTGAAGATTGTGTTATGTGCAGTTATCCTGCTCCATATTTCTCTTATGACCAAGAAAACACACTGATAATCCTAACCCATGACTCCATGCCCAATGTTTTGAAACTTATCACTTCATGAATTGCCTCTCTGCCTGAAAGCATTTTCCTTCCATCCAAACACAAACAAAACCCCTGAACCAGAAAGCTAGCCTAAAATCATCAACAAAATTAAATCATCAAGAGAGAGCCCTCTCTGATTGCAGGTGGGCTAGAACCTGCAATCCAAAGATTGGTTTGTGGTTACCTCAGTCGTATCCCTACAGGAGCCTAGGGACAACCTGAGTGATAACAGTCTGGAGTCGACACTCTTCGCGACTGCACAACTCTATGTTGAGACTCGTCGAATGAGATGTTGTGCTCTCTCCTTTTGGCTAATCCCCAATTATCTTATTTCCTCCTTGGTCACTTTAGACTTGCTCATCTTCTGGATGCGGTGAAGTGTGCAAGTCAACCTCTTGATGATGAGGCATGAGGTCGATGTCTTGTTTCGATTCCTGTTGCTCCATATCCGTATCCAACTGTTGAAGTGCTTGCTCTATCCCACAAGCGAAGTTCTACTCCTACGATGGTTCACCCTACTCACCTGATGCTAGCTATTATGATAAGTCTACCACCTGTATAGGCATTGTTGGGCACAGGATCTCCCAAGGATAGTTTTGGGGCTAAAAGCCCATATTTTGGTAAAATTTTGTAATCCAAGTGTAAATTCTCCACATTTTGTGATCGTGGAGTGCGTAGGTGTTAAAGAATCATAGGGTTGTCTGCCCTTATTTTGGAAATGTAATGTCAGCTGTAGAAGATCTACCCATGGTCCGCAGACCATGGGATTGTATAAATAGATCTAAGCTCTAAGTAGTTTGGGAGAGGATGGAAGATGGATAACAACATATGATGTATGAGAGATAGCTCTGAGGTAGGAGTCTAAGTTTTGGGTCATAGAATAGGTAGAGGCTCTACAGTTGAGTGCATAGAGGCCTAGGGTATAAGTCCGTAGATGAGTACGTGGACCCCTGCAGCTGAGTGCACAAGTCAGGTCGAGTCTGACACTGTCTGGAATTATCAAGAAAGAGAAGTATTATACAATTTCTGCATCTTTATTTCCTATTTATGCATCTTGTTATGTTGGGTATGAATTTCACTTATATTTCTTATATGACGCGCGAATGTATGTAAATGTGCTGGTTAAGTGAACACAAGAATAGTGGTTTACATGAAGCTAACTAAGATTGGTTAATAAGATAAGTAAGACACTTAGCCTAGTTTGGGAGATATTACAGTTCGCTACCCTAGCAGTGCGAAAGTCCCTCAGCCGCGGGTTAGGGCTATGTGAAAGCCAATTGTACCCTTTCGCGAAGGTATTGAAGGGTGGAACAAAGGGCTAAGCAACCTACACGAAGGCAGGTATAGCCAGAATAAACCGACATCACAACCATCTCTGGGTGCAAAACTTGGTTCCAACATCCCCCCATACTGCTTCGAGTGAGACTTGAGTCTGCACTCCACAAGCTGATGCCGAAAGGGACAGTAGTGTAGGGATTTGTTTAGCTAACTAATGTTGAACCTGGGTCAAGCCCCCTCAGGCCAAAAAATGGTTCTATTGCTGGGACCGAAATCTGCATAAGAGATGTGTGATGTCGTATCACTGGAATTCAAATAAAAAGGATATTGGAGACTGGTTGGATAGAAAAATCCACAAATTTTCGGTAAAGGAGAACAGAAACCCACGATTGAGAAAGGAACAGTGGTTGGACTGGTACCTGTATATAGAGATCCACGAGATCTTTTTCTGCTCTTTCTCTATTGAGTTATACGAGTGGATCGCGAAGCTAGCAGATAGCCGAGGAAGGTGGAAACTTGATGGTCCTATTGTGTGGACCCCAGAGCTGGTGCGAAGCTTGGAAGCATCGGAGGATAAGATCGCCTACGATGTTGATCATTCACTTGATTGCGTCATAGGAGGACTTGTTATTGAATTCGCGGTTGACACCTTAGTCAACTATAACAAGGCGGAGCGACACTTTTTCCAAGGATCGTGAGCTAAGTATGTAAAATCTTTGAATACTTGGATTAAAATGTTGTTGTACGAAAAGTAGGTTATGCAACTACCTTGATGTTCGGGACTACACGAAGCAGAAAAAATTACAGAAATGTAGGAAATAAGGGCCCAAAGTATAGCCCCTTGATTTCACCTCCACGAAGAGACGAGGAAGCGATAGCGAAGGCTTCTCTGCGAAGAACTATTCAGTTAATAAGACAAGGATTCCCGCAAATACCACCTCTGCCCACACCACATATGACTTCACTGCCTTTGCCTCCAACTTCAGGGGTACCACCTCCACCTCCATCACGGTTCAGTATGGCAAATACAGTGAAGTTTCCTTTGTTCAAAGGCTTGGGAAATGAGGTCCCTAACCAATTCTGGTTCGTTGTGAGGGTTGTATGGGAATCTCAAGGTGTTAAAGATGATCACATAAAGAAGGTGACATTGGTTAGTGGTCTACAAGACCGTGCGCTAACCTGGTATATTAATTAGTCTAATGATAACCCAGATTTTGGAGTAGCAAACATCTAGGCAGCACTAAATATGGAATTTAGAAGGCCTAAATCTAAGGCACAATTAATTGTGGGATTCAAAGAGACTGTGATGCGACCAAACAAGATGCCTTGGGAACTAGATCAGAGGTTGAAATGTACAATCCACGAAGCCAACATGAATTTGATAGATGGACAACATCGCAAGTGGTTTATGGCTTTGCTACTACCACACTTAAGAATTGCATTGTCGCAATAAAACATAACAACTTAGGTAGAGGCCTTGGAGATTTCCATGAGACTGCATGAGACTCCAATGCAAGATCCTAATCTAGGAGTTCAGTAAATCCATGTGCATCTAAAGAATCTATGCCTTGAGATGAAAGGCCTGAAGCAGGACAAGACAGTTTGATCAGAGGTACACGAGGAAGTATGGTGCTTGAAATGCAAGAGTCAAGGTCATGACAAAGACCATTTCCTGATATTTGTGAATTACCTTGCAGGGGGAGGCCTGATACCTTTAAGGATGGAACCTTAAGAAGGACCTAGTGTGGGGCCTACATTATGGTGCGCTATCTGTCAAGTAGTCGGAAAACATGCCATGGATAAATGTCACTTGCTAGAGAAGTATGTACAAACACCGCAACAACTGTTCTACAACTTTTGTAGGTTGGTAGGATATGATGAGCGTACTTATAGGAGCTATGAATTGATGATGGATAGAACTCCCTCCTGCAGGGTTCAGGCAAAAACACAGCCCCTCGACCAGAATGAAGGAACGGCACAAACAAGATTTTAGGGGCTTGGATGAGGTCGAGGCAGAGGACAACTTGGTAGAGGTCGATGAAAGTTGATTTACTACAATTGCGTAGGACTAGGGCACTATGCCTGCGACTGCACTAATTCAACGCATCTGTCATGCAAGTATTGCATGTTGTTTGATCATGAAACAGAAGACTATCATATGCTGATAGCTAAGATATGAGAAAAGGGGCAACACAACCTCCACCGACTCAGAACCTGCAGATGATGAGGTATGAGCCACACGAGGAGGATTCGAATGTAAACATAATACTCAGGAGTGGGATCATGAGAGGGGATGACAAGAAGAAATAGCCATAAGACAGTACATGGGTTCACAAAGCCCTGACAAAAGAGGCTGAGTTCGACTTGGAGCACGCTCGTGAAGCCTTCATGGAAGCTAAGAAGAGCTTCATTGAGGCCTCCACCTCAGGAAGGAAGGATAAGCCTGAGTGAGAGATGGACCCTTCTATGATCACAACTTTCCTAGAAACCTATATGAAGTTACTACACAACAGTAAGGTTGTGAAGTGGTTTCAAGAACCCATCAATAGATGTGTTGGGACCGTGCTAGGTAAGTCACGCATAGTATGAAAAATTGGAAAGCATAAAATGAGGACGAGACGGGAGATGAGACTGGCTGCACAAATAGCAGAGTATGAAATGGATCAAGTCATTTTGGACCTAGGGTCAGATGCGAATGTCCTACCAAAGCAGACTTGGGAGAGAATGGGGAGACCTATGCTGCAATGGTCTCTGATTTAGCAAAGGATGGCGAATTAGCAAAAAATCATCCCCATGGAGCAGCCACAGGGGGTGACCGTGGACATTGAAGGAGCGAGCGCATTGTAGGATTTTGAAATAATAGAGATAGTGGATGATAGCAATCCCTACCCTGCGCTCCTAGAAATTAACTGGGCTACTGATATGAATGGGGTAATCAATCTAAAGAAGCAAAAGATGATCTTTGAGAAGAAATCACCGCGTGTAATAATACCCCTGGATCTTGTTGAAGGATCATGCTATACAGAACCAATCTGCAATTATGAGAGTGATGATGATCTAGACTACATCTATAAGATAACAGTGCGAGGCTAAGACTGGGTGAATCCCACCATGGATGGATGAATTACATGAGATTGTGAGAGTTCTTGCACTTCAGATTTCAACGAAGAAATAAAACACTGGCAGAATTAGTTACACGAAGTAACTATGCTGAATTGCGACATGATGACCTAGTCATTGCACTGTGCATTGTTAGAGGCAAGAAATATGCCTATTTATGATGGTCTAAATGAGTTATATACTCGAAAAGTAGTGCTTCCAGGCCTTGGACTAGGCACTGTGCAGTACGCCCACAAGATGGTGGGGTACGAACAAGGGAAGCTTTGATGGTTGGTGCGAATGTAGGAGGATGATGAGAACACGATTTGGGAAACCTAAGATGCAACTGACAGAAACGTATGATGGGCAGAATGATTCGTGCATGCATCTAGCTCCAACCTGAGTGGGTGCACCTATTATGTCCTACCCAATGAATTGGTATATAGAAACAGAGCTCCACAATGGGACAGGTGACTGGAATATCCTATGCGAAGGATTCATGATGACATTCAGTTTTAAGGATGGGTTTGAAAGTATTGACGAGGCACTACAAGAGGTGAAAGTAGCCATCTTTAGGATACTACAGGATCCTTTAGACCTAATTCAGCCTGAATGGGCTACTTAGCTGAGTCACGCACTTGAATGTTATAACGTAACTATTGAAGATGACGATGAGGATCCAAGGAAGATTAACATTCTAGAAATAGAAGGCCACTGTGAGGTTCTGTTGAAGCCCCGAAAATCGGGTCAACAACAAGGGGGATACCCACCCGGTCCGGACCTTGGTTGGCAGCTCCTTATCCATTTGGTGTAGCGGGTCCGACTGGGGATAACGGGACCAGTTTCCCGATCTTGGTTGTGTGTGTGTATATAGAGTTGAACTCTGCTGATCTGAGAGTATTTTAAAGCTAATCTAAATTAGATTACTTAACTTTACTCTATGCTACTGTATCTAATGAGAAACAACAAATCAAATCTATTCTAACCCGAGATTATATGTACTCCATTACACGATCTAAAAAGATTTCAAATAATAACTGGTAATAAAGATCATTCAGCTATCATAAGAAAAGAAACCATTTGAGATAAACTACTTTACATAAGAAGTTAAGCAAAACAGTTGTGAGCAGCATATCGCATAATAAGCCATTCATATGTCACACATGAACCATATGACTCCATCGTACAAAAGTGCCAAATGATAACCCATATGTTCAAGCAGTAACACAAACAACTGAAACTGTAAATTACTTAAAGAGTATAAGCAGACATTTGCCAAGAGATAAAAGTACCATTAATGACTAGTTCTACCCATAAGCCTCAAGCAAAACAATCTATTTCTACTTGTTCTAAAATCTACTAAGAGTACAAAAGTGCAACATCAGTAGCAGATATCAAAATGCAAGTAAAGATAAATTCTGATCCATATATTCATCAAAACCTCCTCTGAGGGTGCAGAAGTGCATGTTCTGAGGATAAGTTTTTGACAAATCTACGGACCCTTCTCTAAATGCATGAGAAGGGTTTAAATACTACTTCCTAAATCTAATAATAGTGTTTTTACAAAATTGTAGGATACGGCTCTCAAACGACCGCCCTTTTTCTAATCTAAACAAAAAAGAAACAACAAACTACTAAAAATAAGTTATCTTTGGATCTGGTCTTTGAAATTGCAGGTGTTCAGCATGGATCTGAGAAGAGTCAGTTGGGCGACTTATGCGCTGAGCTGGGCTGCGAAAATGGAATCTTTGAGAGCTGGCACCACTTTTTCTAGTGAGTTTGTGATGCATTTCACAGTCATCCATTGACTATGTGACTTAACTAAGTATGCCCAATAGCACTCCCAATTCAACCTGTTCAAAGCTTGTATTGCCTTACCCTCTTCCTGCGCTTTCTCTTTCCATTCTGCCTCTATTTGTGACTTGTTTGGTAAGTATCCCGGGGCGGTTTCTGTGATTAAGTTTGCTCTGTGTAAGTTTTCATTTACATAGTCTATAAGGATACCAGCCTGTGTTGCCGCTGCCTCTGCTGCCTGTTCTGCCTATTTGATTTGGTTGTCCCATTTGTTGAAGAGCAATTCTTTATGGCTTTCATTTATTCTAGGTGCATTTGCTCTTTTTGCTTCCTCCCCATTTTGCCAAGCTATATACTCTGTCACTTGTCTGTCGGCTTGGTCGTAGTCACTTCGCAGATCTGTCACTTGACTGGTGAGTTTTTCGCTCAGCTCGCAATAGTGACTCCACTGCGATAATTTCCGTCCCAACTCTTCCTGTTGCTGCAGAAGTTGCTCATTTAAACTGGTAGATTCTGAAACAAATTCGGAAAGCTTGGGCTCATCTTTATGTATTTCATGCAAATCGTGCAACTGCTTTCCTTTTTCGTCCAGGCTTTCCTGATAGCTTATCTGCATCTGTTGAAAATATTCTTGTAGTTTCTCGAGTTGTTTGGACACTTCATTGCTGGCATTGGCCTGTTGCAGTTGTTGTTGCAGTAGCTGTATATGGTTTTCTTGCTCCTTTAATAGTTGTTGTACTTCAGATGCCTTGTCAATAGTCGCAGAAGTGTATGCTCCTGCAATTTGAGACAATTTCGTGAGATTCTCCATGGGGTTGCTGTTAGGGTCTTTCCACAAGATGTCTAAATGTTCGACGCTCTGCGACAGTGTATTTTCAATCTTTCTCTTTTTTCTTTGTCTTCTCACCACTGCTTTATGTTGAGGACTATAGAACACGTCCAGTGGGGGAATTTCTTCTACGCTAAGTAGGAGTTCGGGAGACGGAGCAATATGACCATGTTCTGCTTCTGAGACACTACCGACCACGGTTGAGACCATTTCCTGTGTTACTTGCACATTGCTTACAGGCGTCCTTGGGACCTGCCCTTCCGGGTTGATTAGCTCGTTGAAGTTTTCCCACTCCTTATCGAGCTGTATCGTGACGAGCGATGATGTAGTGACGGGAGGAGGGACATTCCTTGATGAAGAAGCAATAGTTTGTGGTTGCGACATGGCACTTGACTGGGCAGTATCTCCGACCGCTTCTCCTACTTTCCCTTGGTTGCTTGCAGACCTCTTAGAGTGTTCAGGTGTTCTTTGAATAGCGTCAGATCTAGACTTAGAAGAACTGGAGTTTTCGCTGAGGCTGACACTTGGAGTAGGCTCTCTGGTGAGCGGCTGAAGCTTTTCTAGAGGGATGCCGGCTAGTCTTCTTTCTCTGTATGACGAAAATATTTCGAGGTCGTCTGGGGACAACTTCGACTTAGCTTCTCGCAAAACTTCCTGGAATGAGCTTTTATTTTGAAACAAATCATCAAATAAATCTTTCTTTCCTGTGAACACCTTTATTCTGACACTTGTAGTGAAATCATGGGCGACGTTATTTAGGTCAAAAGGTCGAGCAGGGAATTTAAACAATTTTAGGGACATCACATTCCCTACTTCGGAAAAATAATGCCACACATCAAATAATGAGAAGGCCCCACAAGCTACAGGAAACTGAGGCCATATGGCCTTCTTCTTGTCTTTTAAATCTTTGGTTAGGCCGCCTTCAGAGCAAGTCTGATAGGCAATTTCTCTGGCCAAAAGCTTGTCGGGGACATATAGGGGTAGGACATGTGGAGGTACAGTGCTCCCAAACACTCTGATATAAGTGAACCATTCTTCCCCGAACCATCTTGCGACGGGGATGATGTCTATTTGTGCTTCAGGTGAGCACCTTGGGGGTTCTTCACCATATATCATTCTATATAGGGGTAGAATGAGCCCATGGCAAATTTGATAGAGGTGAGGGGCGAACTGTAAATCCCATAGTACTTTGTGGTAAACATGAATAGGCGACGGGTCTTGGGTAGTCCATTTCCAACCCATAGTTGGAAACTTAGATACATAGCAAATAGAATCCATAATGTAAGCAGATAGATAAAACGGAGGGTAGACCCTTTGTGATGAGGATCTCTTATTACGATAATTCATGACAGCAGTAAACAAATTATCAGAACATATTTTGGCCCAATCTACGAGATCATCATTTGTGGCAGCTTCTATGAGTGGTAGCCATTTAGCTGAAAATTTATTTATGTCTGGCATCCCAAACAGCCTGCAGAGCATGGCTGCAGCAAAACAATATGGAGATGTGAGAGAGGTTGTGCTATACTTACCATTTTTATCCCTTTTCAGCGGCTCCTCTCTCCTTGTGCATTCTTTAGTGGTTTCTGCTAGATTTGGGTTCTCTGCTGCAAATTTCTGGACAAATTGCGTGTTATAGGTCATCTGAGGCTCCGAAAGATGGTACATAAGATTTAGGTCTTGCGTTGCAAATGATCCTATGAGCCCATGCCCTGGAGCCTTGAATTGTCTGCCTTGTAACTCTGCATTGTTGAGTATCCATCTGATCATATCCGTATGTGGCAATATCTTGGGTCTAGCCGCTATTCGATGGAGAAACGAACAAGCCAGCTCTTCTAAGGATGCCTCGGAAGAGTTTGGCGATCCCACAGTGCTATCGGCCTTCATTACTCTGGGGTTTTCCTCCTCTAGCAGCCTATACATGCCTTCCTAGGTTGAAATTCTTGCGTCTCTGTTGCATGCAATGTCTGTGTATAAGGGCGCCATCTCCTTTACCTTTTCTTTTGCCTCAGAACCTTGGGCATTAGTCTTCTTTCCCATTTGCTTCTGCGTTCGGCTTTTGAATGTTCTTATCTCCTAGTTCCTGCAGATTACAAGCGAGGCGGAAATGATTGATTGAGAAAGATGATGGGAGGGTTTTAAATGCGGATGATATACTAAATATGCCACCTTATGTGAAAACAATTCTTCAGCAAAGCACGCGCCCTTATTTCATTAAATAACTGACAACTAACCTACTTACTATCATTAAAAGCGCATGATTTGAAGCCAGATTATGGTAAGTGGTCTATCTTTGAACGGTGTGCCTAAAAGATTTGCGGTTTAAATGATTTATGATTTGCTTTATGCACTGTCGAAGATCATGCCATCGCAAGGTGCGCTTGTCACAAACCGCTACATCGCAGAATGTGTCATCACGGCGATCGCAATATCGCAGGTCGCAACATCGCGGATCGCGGGAGTTTGATGTTTGTCAAGTATTGCCATTTCATTTCTGCGATGTGCGGTCATTGCGATCGGCGTTATCACAGATCGGGAGTTTGTGAGGTTTTTCATATGGACAGCACTTCTTGCGACACGACGTTATGCTTAACGTTTGGGGGGGGCCTTGCGTATTAATGCAATTTCTCAAAGACCTTCTCCCCATCGTAGACTTAGGTGAAATATTTGGAAGACTGCTTTCAAGCCTGCGATGGTATCTTTATTTTGAAGAAGGGAAATTTGATTTTTTTTCTCAAAATTACACTAGGGGTCCCCTATTTATTTAGTATCTTGGGTAGATAGCTAAATGAAAAAAGGGGGGGTTGTTGCTGGCCACAACAGGTTCAAGGACCACAGATGGAGAACCTTGATATAACCGTGCTAGTGAAAACAAACCAAGTGAACATGGTAGGGAGGCAGAACCCAAATTCGCGAAGATTGGAGACTACTGGGATGACATGATGGTGGATAAGGTTGATGAATTACTCCACAAATACCAGGACTTATTCCCTACCAAGTTTATAGATTTGAAAGGAATAGTTGGAGATCTAGGAGTGATGAAGATCAAGTTAAAGCCCGATGCAAAGCCAGTTAAGCAGAGGCCTTACCGCCTCAATCCAAAATACAAGGAGAAGGTTTGCTTAGAGCTAGACAAGAAGCTAGCGGCAGGCATCATTGAGCCTGTGGAAGAATCTGATTAGGTAAGCCCAATGGTGGTGCAAGAGAAGAAGCAAAAGGATGAGATAAGGGTATGTGTGGATCTCAGAAAACTGAATGATGCTTATGTGTGTGATCCTTTCCCGAATCCATTTATGGATGAAGTGTTGGACAATGTAGGTGGCCAGGAAGCATATTCCTTCATTGATGGGTTCTCTAGGCACCACAAAATCAAAATCGCACCAGAGGATAGGAGCAAGACAACCTTCACGACTGAGCGGGGGCATTTTCAATACACCGTAATGCTACTTGGGTTCAAGAATGTGCCTGCAATAGTTTCATGCGTGGTTGTTGCAGCATTCAAGGAATTTATTCATAAGTTCCTAGAGGTATATTTTGATGATTGGATTGTATTTGGGTTGGTTAAGCACAATGTAGAAAGCTTGCGCCTAATGCTAGATACTTATCGAAGATACCAAATTGCGCTCAATCTCAAGAAGTGTCTGTTCTGCATTCCTTTTGGGAACCTTTCGGGGGGATGTGGTTTGCAGACAAGGACTGATGGTAGACCCCGCAAAGATCGTGGTGATACTGAACTTGGAAGTTCCAAGGAGTCTGAAATAGTTGCACGCTACTCCGGGACATACGGGATATTATAGAAAGTTTATCAAAAGATATGCCCAGATCAATGCACCAATGGGAAAATTGTTGAAGAAGGAAATCACATTCTGCTGGAATGATTACTGTAAGAAAAGCTTGGATATATTGAAAGAAAAGATGGTTACTGCACCGATTCTAGTCTTCCTAGACTGGAAGAAAGAGTTTCATGTACATGTTGACGCGTCATATATAGCATTGGGGGCAATACTAATGTAGGATGGAGGCAAAGGCTTGGATCATCCTATCGCATTCACAAGCCGCAGATTATCCAAAGCAAAGAAGAACTATTCTACCACTGAACGCAAGGGGCTAGCTTTGGTGTATGTGCTCCAGAAGTACCAACACTACTTGCTAGGAGGCCATTTTAAAATGTATACGGATCACTTCGCGCTAAAGTACCTGGTCAATAAGCTTGTGTTGGGGGCACGAATCTACATATGGCTCTTACTGTTCCAAGAGTATGACTTTGAAGTTATTGTGAAGCTTGGATGATTGAATGTGGGACCAGACCATTTGTCATGCATCAAAACATGGGATGAACCTACTAACTTAGAAGAAGGATTGCCTGACGTGCAACTATTTGCAGTGTGTGTCGCAGATGGTCATTTCAATGATATAATACACTTCCTAACAACAAGAACTACACCAGAAGGATACTCTATCCAGCAAAAGAAGGAATTAGTGGTGCGTGCAACAGATTTCTTTGTCATTGTTTGACATCTATACAACATGGGGACTGATGAGATATTGCAACGATATGTACCTCAATTCAAATGAAGCAGCATCCTCACGGATGCTCATGGGGGCGCCGGGGAGGACACTATGCAAGGAGAGAAACCATGCAGAATATTCTATGTGTAGGGTTGTGGTGGCCAACCCTTCATGAGGATTCAAAAGCATATTGTAATGCATGTGATGTATGTCAAAGAATAGGCAGGCCATCATGGAGGGATGAAATGCCTTTGAATCCACAAATGACATTGCAACCTTTCGAGAAGTGGGTAATAGATTTTGTAGGACCCATCTAGCCACAAGGGAAGCTAGGGGCAAGGTACATTATCACTACGATGAATTATTTGACTCGTGGGGCAAAAGCGCAGCCGATAAAGGATTGCACAAGCACGGCATCTGCGAAGTTCCTATTTGAGAATGTATTGACGTGATTTGGATGTCCAAGGATCTTAATGAGTGATTGTGGTGTGCACCTCCTGAATGAGATGAATAGCGCACTAACAGAGGAATTTCAAGTATATCACCAGAAGAGTACACCTTATCACCCACAGGCTAATGGGATAGTGGAGGCGTTCAACAAAGTGCTTGAAAATGTGCTGACCAAGGTTTTCAATGCTTAGCAAAGTTATTGAGACCTACGCATACCTACAGTATTGTGGGCTTATCAAACGACACACAAGAAGCTAACATGACAAACCCTTTTTAGCCTTGTCTATGGTGTGGAAGTC
The DNA here is from genome assembly GCA_000404065.3 of Pinus taeda. Taxonomy (NCBI): domain Eukaryota; kingdom Viridiplantae; phylum Streptophyta; class Pinopsida; order Pinales; family Pinaceae; genus Pinus; species Pinus taeda. The sequence goes on from APFE030282017.1 coordinate 66,264, forward strand.
GTAATGCCTATGGAATACATCATCCCTAGTCTACACATAGCAGCACTCACAGGTATGATGGATCACAGAGTGCTAGAAAATAGGCTCACATAGCTGGATGAGCTCGAAGAAGAGAGATTTCTGGCTGGATTTCATCAAAACGTCCAAAATCAACGAGAAAAAGCATGGTATCACTGACATATTTGCGCACCTTTAATGTGAAGGACTTGGTGCTATTGTATGACAGTAAGTTTGATAAATTTCCAGAGAAATTCAGAATGCATTGGCTGGGGCCCTATGTTATTAAGGAGATTACCAACGATGGCATGGTCCAGTTGGTTAAGTTCAATGGAGATCCCTTTCGAGGAAAGGTGAATGGCAGTCGATTGAAGCCATACACAGGTGGCCCAGCCATGTGACTAAATGCAAGTAGCACAGTCTTCGCACTCCAGGCAACTGAAAGGAAGCGCAGGACTATAAACTACACTGCCTAGGTTGGGGACTATGTGATTTTAGGACTACACAAAGCAAGGAGGTGTCACAGGGTCCACGACAGTGCGAAGGTGGCTACACTACTCGTGGAAATAGTGCACAGGTCCATTAGAAAGTGGCTGTTAAAATCACTGTTCATGATTTGATGGTCGGATTGTGGCCAAATGGAGCAAGCGGTAGGAACTTATGGCAAAATTTATGGATTACATTCTTGAAAATATGCTGCCAATCTAGCATTAATGGGCTGAATGTGGGAGGAACGGTTGGATTTGAATTTAAAAGGGCCTATAAATTAAAAGTGGCTATCCAGCAAAAAACACTTGGCATTTTGAAAATTCAGTTGTCACACTATCAGATGTGTATGGACTGTGCAAATTTTGAGGCTTTAAGAGCAAGTTCAACATTTGAGAGATTGCCAAAGGAGACGCAGGACCTCCTTAATAGAATGATGTCGACAGCTGTGGAAGCCATGGACACAGAAGTGGTGACAGCCGAGGAAGCCACACAAGAAATTGAGGTAGTAGAAGCTACCCCAAAGAGTGCCGAAGTGGTAGTTGAAGTCCCTAAATCACCCAGGACATTGAGACCAAAGAAGGATAAGTAGACTATGCCACCGGTGCATATCTCACCAAGAAACCCATAGAGGACCAAGCTCACTTTGCAGGAAAAGGGGAAGGCAATTAATCTAGAGGGAGAGGAGGAAGAATATAAAGAAATCCTGGTGGATAAGGAGGATTTGGAAATGGAAGTTGAAACCTAGGGTGCAAACCCTATTACCACGTTACCAGAATATGTTCCTCTACGCAAGGGCAAAACCAAGGTGTCAAAGGACATAGATGAGAGCAAGAGCTCCCTGCAAACTTCAGTGCTTCTATATGACATTTATTTTCAGGGGTCGTGTTTAGGGTAGGTTCCTGTACTAAAGTTTGAAGATTGGGACCTCGCAGATCACGATAAATTCCCGCATTTAGCGACTGAGCAGCTAATGCGCTAACTGATTGACACAACTGCTGGGACGATTGAATTAGAGACGTGGACATGGCTCAAGGGTGTAGAGAAAGCCAGGCTACTCAACTTGTTCTTGGTAACGCATTACCACTGTGCCCCAGTGACCATATTTGTCATCAGGTAGTTGCTTTTCTTGGTGAAGAATGGGTGTTTGTGACTGGAGGGGCCCATTCCCATAATAGACCACTTGATCCATTGGATCACATAGCTACCTTACCCAGGGGAGGATCCAGCCAATAGATTAGAAGGAAAAGGTGGTGAGTTGGCCCTCGCAGAAGCTATGAAGAAGAAATTCAAGTTGGAGAAGAAGAAGCGGGCATATGCGATCTATAGCATTAACAACCCTATAGTTAAGGTAGCAACACAAATATTAGTAGGGAAGCTGAAGCTTAAGTGTCGCACGGATGAGGTGCCCGCACCTGTGATTGCACTAGCAGCCCAATGCGCTGAACAAGTCCAGTTCAACTGGGCAAGTTATCTATGTGGCGAGTTCCTTACGAACTGTCGTGAGGCAGAGGAGTAGGGAAAGATGTTCCACTACGCATGGCTCTTGCTATCGATTGTACTGATGGCATGGGAGATGCCAAAAGACAACTAATTCCCTTCGGTCACACCAAACCTTCTAGAGGTAGTGAATTATGCTTCGCTATGGGTGACCAAGGACACATAGCACGTAAAAGAAATCAAGATCTTTTGGATCTTGATGGAGATGAGTATCCGGATGGGGATCAATTGCAAGCCGCGGTTGTCACCCATAGTATACACTAGTTCACAAAGCTTTGCAGAGCTCAAAGAATATTTCCACCACGTCTTTATCAGGGCATGGAAGGACCCCACAAAGACATGGCATAGCTTACCTTATCTAGCAATGGATGATGTTATCTTTGCATTCCTCAAGTCCTTGTCGTTGGAGTGGCACGCTGCAATAGGCTCTATTATGGAAATGGACAAGTCCACCACACAAAATAAGAAGGAAGAAGAAAAGCTATGAATGGCGCAACTAGCTAAGAAGCATAGAAAAGAGGAAGTGGAGGCTAAGACCTAGGCAGTGCTCGATGTCATGAAATTGGTAGAATAGTAGGAGAGTGGAGAAGAAGAGTGCGAAGGATAGAAGTCACCTTTGCCTAGGGCTGAGGCAGAAAAGGAGGAGACAATAGAACAATGTGGCGTGGACCCACAGACAATGTCCATCCAACTCAAGCATCAGTGACTGCAAGAGAAGACAGTGTCAGGGAAGAAAACCAAGGCTTCAAACACGTCCTTCGACCCAATCACCCTCACTGAGGGGGATTTGCACAATATTGGAGAAATGGTAAGGGATGTCACCGTATAGGCCCTCCAGTAGTTTGAAGAGTAGCAACAATTGGTATTAGAGGCTCTCCAAATAGAGCTACAAGAGTTACAGGCTCGTACTCCACAGGCTAGCACAGTATCCACCAGCCTCGCGATCAGCACCTCAACTGTCGTGGAGATGTTACCCAGAAGGGTGACCAATGCAATACTGCAACCAGATGGGGCACTTACTATAGAGAATGAGGCCAAAAGGCCCATGGTCAATGGCCTGAAAGGGGTGGGATTGAATATGGTCGTGCTCCCTCAAGAGATGCTCCACCTCTTACAGGATGGAGTCACCGCAGAACTTAGGGCCCAAGAGAATAACGCTTTGTAGGTGATGAGTGAGCAGTGCATCAATATCAAGTAGTTGGGCCTGCACCGCAACAAGGTAGTGGAAAAAAATAAGAAAATCATGCAGGTAGTGGAGGAAGCCTCCCGAATGGTCCAGGAGTTGGAAATTCAGGCAAAAGAATCGGTTGAGGAGCGCGTACGCGGTGCGCGACACTCAGAAAAAGATAGCTAGGATTTAGGTGGAGATGAACCTGCGGATCACGAATTTTGGTTGAGGGCTCAACTTTCAACTCTGTTGGAAGTCAGGGAACAATGTAACGCCGCTGTTACAACAACAATAGTGATAGTCAATAGTGTAGTAGTAGAATGCACATGACTTTTTGAACAGTCATTTGAGGTCATGACTAACCTGTAGGAGGACCTGAATGTAGAGCACCTGGAGGCAGAGGCACACGAGCCACAACAGAGATATGATGAGGTCAAGGGACTGCACAGATGGCTTCCCTTGCACAAAGGCTTGCACAGATGTAGGAGGCAAAGGCACTTAAGGAACATGTGGATGCCGCTCGGCACAAAGAAGCGGTCCTAAAAGAGCGCCCACAACCATGGATAGATGAGGCATATACGATCACAACTTCCATTGAAGGAAAGATCACCACACTGTAGACAACTCAGTAGAAGATTCAGGGTGGTAGTTCAGCGACAGTCACTTAGCAAAGAGTGGAAGAAGTCTAGTAGACAGCTGCTTAATGCGCTGCTGAGGTTGCAGTCATCCAAACAGAGCTGGGATGCCTTCGTGCTAATATCTCTGCGCCTAGAGAGTGACTCGAGGGCAAGTCACAATGTTTGTGTTGGGGGCATGTTGGGCATGGGATCCCCCAAGGATAGTTTTGGGTCTAAAAGCCCATATTTTGGTAAAAAAATTTCCTCCAAGTGTAAAGTCTCCACATTTTGTGATCGCGGAGCACATAGGTGTTAACGATTCATAGGGTTAACCGCCCTTATTTTGGAAATGTAACGTCAGCTGTAGAAGATCTACCCATAGTCTACAGACCATGGGATTTTATAAATAGAGCCAAGCTCTAATTAGTTTGGAAGAGGATGGAAGATGGATAACAAGATATGATGTATGAGAGATAGCTCTGAGGTAGGAGACTAAGTTTTGGGTTGTAGCATAGGTAGAGGCTTTGCAGCTGAGTGCGCATAGGCCTAGGGTATAAGTTTGCAGCTGAGTGTGCAGAGCCCTCCAGCTGAGTGCACAGGGTGGGTCAAGTATGCAATCGTCTGGAATTATCAATAAAGAGAAGTATTCTACAATTTCTTCATCTTTATTTCCTGTTTATGCATCTTTTTATGTTGGGTATGAATTTAACTTATAATGCTTATATGATGCGTGAATGTATGTAAATTTGTTGGTTAAGTGAATGCAAGTAAGAACATATGTTTACGCGAAGCTAGCTAAGATCAGTTAATAAGATAAGTAAGACACTTTGCCCAGTTTGGGAGATATCATAGTTCGCTGCCCTAGCAGCGCGAAAGTCCCTAAGCCATAGGTTAGGGCTACACGAAAGCCAATTGTACCCTTTTGCGAAGGTACTGAAGGGTGTAATAGAAGGATAAGAAACCTATGCGAAGGCAGGTACAACCAGAATAAACCAATATCACAATCATCTCTGGGTGTGGAACTTGGTTCCAGCATCCCCCCATACTGCTTCGGGTGAGACTTCAGTCCGCGCTCCTTGGGCTGATGCCGAAAGGGCCAGTAGTGTAGGGATTTTTTTGGCTAACTAACGTTAAACATAGGTCAGACCCCCTCAAGCCTATAGATGTTGTTTCATCCATCTACACATGCTGTGCCCGCTATTGTACTTGTTGATGTTGTGATTCCCTCTCTTGTTTGTGCAGCTCTTGCTCCTTCCAAAGTTGCTCCTTCAACTCATGCAACTCATTCTCCATCTCTTCCATCCTTCATTTCTCCCTCTACCTTTGTGTGATTCGCTTATCACGTTGTTGCCTCTTCACCTCTATAGCCATAGATGCTTTCTCTACAAGTGGATCTGCTCAGAACTTGCAGCTTTGCTCTTCCTCCATGCGATCAACAATCTTCCTCTTTCCTTTGTCACGCACTCGTATGTTCACATCTACTTATGGTGCTCTCCAGGATGCTACTTCACATTGCTTCACTAACCACTCCATAGTGAAATCAAGCTATTCATTGGGTCTGGAGAAACTATAGCAATATCTCCATGGGTCCTCCTTTGCCCAATGAAATGCCTCATGGATCCAATTGAACTATACTCTCGTGCAGTCATCTTTCACATGACAATGTGGGTCATACATATTGTAACTTTCGATGTCTAATGGATACTTCTTCATCTTCTCTGCTTCGATATCCACATGCTTGAAACTTTGGATCTCATATAACCCAATGTACAGCGAAGGAGCAGGCCAAGGTGCCTTCTTCTTCTGGTGCAGCCTAGTTGTCAATCATGTCAAGATGTGATATGTTACTTCTTGCATGATGAGCATGTCAAAGGAAAACTTGGGTAGAACATGCTAAGGCTTCTCCGCACTGTACATTTGTATGAAGGTGTCAGATGGTGAGGCATACCAATAAGCTATGTCTATCAATGCCTCCATTTCTACCATCGACATGTCGGGTGGATCCTGTTCGAATATCATCTTGTAAAGCAGGGTGACAAAATGATTGAATAGTTGTGTGATAACTCCTCTGAACCTACATTCGGACAACATTTTACAATACATTTTCACAATAGTCTCCATCAATGAGCATGCCCACTTCAAGCTCAGGAACTCCTGTTGGGAAAAGACTGTATCTACGATGTAGGATGATATGTAGATTTCTGCTTCCATACCTTTGGGTGGTTGTCGAGCCCTCGTTACCTATTCCTTGAGCTGATGAACGAACATGTCGGACTAGTTTCATGGTTTTCCCTCTTGGACTAGTTGGTCCACCATGATCACCCAACTCTATTGGAAGGTTTATATGCTTTCTTGGCCATACATTCGACATGAAAAAATGACCAATTATTGATACACCCTTCACAGTATCTTCATCTTATAGACTTGGTTATGTATCATCTTGAATCTAGTAAGCTCCTTTACCCAATTCTTCAGAATGTCTCTAGAGTTAGCTTTATTACTGGGTAAGCTGAAGGGACTCTCCACAATAGTCACAGGCTCTGACATCTGATACATCTCATCATAATCCTCTCCCCTAAAGGTTTCAATATTCGCCTCGCTGACACTTCTCAATGTCATCGTCTCTAGATCAATGTGCAAGATGATCCAGTGTATCATGTTAACACATGGGAGCATGGGGTATCTACATGAAATCTGGTACAAGATGGACTTGTGGATGTTCACTTATACCCGACGTTCTTTGAGGTCTTCCCCAAATGTGCCTGTAAATGCATCATTGTCTTGCCATTTCAATTTGATGTCCTTGTCTAGAATCATCTTGGTATCTTCATATATCGGTAGACTTGTAGACACTCACTCAACCGCTGCTCAAGTTTTACTTCCATCAGTGTCCTTTTATCCTGCTCTCTTGGAGGCCATTGATCCTGAAATGTCGAGAGGTGGACAAACACCTATGACATCTAGAGACAAAGCGACAAGCATGGCAAGAAATATGTCAGTGAAAACCAAAGAAAATTGGAGGAATGACATAACACATACCTGGGGATTGATAGGCAAAGATTGCATTATTTATTTTGGGAGGTTGAGTGAATGGCTACCAGAATGGCACAAAAGGCAGTCTAGGTTATCTGGGAGGCATGACTAGCTACTAGAATTATGCAATCTAAAATACGAGCTAATTGTTGACTACTGGAATTGCACAATGCGCAATATCAGTTGGCAATAGCTGTAGGCTCAGTGACTGCATTGCGCAATTTTCTGGACCAACAACCACTATCCCTCAGAATTGTGCAAAGTAGGCCTAGGGAATAGCTACTGGGTAGAAATGTGCATTTCTAGAGGGGAAGGAAGAGCCTTCCCTCTCAATATTGCATAATGTTGTCTTAGTGAGGTAGAGTTCGGGCAAAGGTTGCCGAGACCTATCGACGAGAAACTGAAAGCAAATGTGAAAGAGAATGCATGGTGATACTAAGTGTAAGCAGAAGTGATTGATCATGCATGAAAATATTGAATGAAATATTTAGCAAGCAAAATGACATGCATGTCGGTGAAGCGAGTCGCCGAATCGGCGACCATTCGTGTAAAACAATTTCATCCATGCGACAGTAGTGAGATAGCAACGAAAACTGAAATGGTGCTAGTATAAGCCAGTATGCATGTAAACAACAACAAACGTTCAAAGAAATCAAGAAAACAACACTCACACAAATGAAAACACTAAAATATTTAGAGATGATGAAAGAGAGAATTTGATACCACTTACCCATGAATAGCTGAGCCGGGCGTGTCGAAGGGTCCTCGATGTGTTGTGGGATGTCAGAGCTCCAAGATCGATGTGAAAGAATGAGCTTTGATGTGTCGAATAAATAAGTTTGGTCTCATGATGTGCATGCCACAAATCTAAGACAAAGCGACACTTCGAGGAAATATTCTAAAATTATCTTTGCATGTAACCTCCAGCTGCTAAAGATAGATCCCTAAAATATAGGGATGCTTTTTAATGTTTCCTTTTCTATTTCAGAAAAAAGCAATCCATGCATGCAAGTAAATTTTCCTTGGTCCCAGGTGGAACTAGTCAACCCAACTGCACATGCAAGAGGCTACTTAGCTACTAGGAGAAGATGCGCATTTCTAAAAAGGATCTGGGCTAACTATCCAAGGGATTTGTTCTAGGCAGAGTAGCTGACTACTGCCTAGGATTGTGTAATTCCTATGCAAAGCAACCTTGCTGGGAGGAATTATGTAATTTTCTAGATGAAGCCTCACTAGAAAAATTGCGCAATTCTAGAACCCAGCAGGCTATCAAACTGAATTGCACAATTTTTGGAGAGAAGGATAGTTGTCCTCCAAAATTGCGCAATTTCTTGAAGGAGCTACTCATCCTGTAGTTGGACCAAGTTTAGAGAAACATCCTGTGAGGGGAATGCATCAAGCTTTGATAGACAGGTTTCCTTTCTATAAGAAAATCTTTGAAGCTTGTGTAGTTGATGAAGTAAGACATGATGTTGTGAAAGGTTGGTAGGGAGGTTCCAAAACAAAGCTAAGGAAACATTTTGGAGGGTTGTTGTAGCCGCTACAACAAGCCCTTAGTAGTAATTTGCAAACACAACATATCTAGTTATTTTTTATCATACATTTTGGGAAGATGCTACCAAAATTCTTCCCAAAACAAGGCAATGTGATCGTCTTTAATTTCCTAGAAGTAGTGTTTTTGAATTAAGTGTATACTTTTTATAGTAAAAGATCATATGGAAAAACCAAGGGTCATGGTGTGCATTCAGATGAGGTGTTGGGGAGGTGTATGGGAAGCATATTTTAAATTCTATATTCTTTTCCATAGGTCTGAGCCTCCTTGTATCCGTATCCACTATATTGTTTCTCTCAATATTGTCTTTATAAGCATGGGGTCGCGTAGCCTAAATCTCGCTTTTAGTTTTGGCCTACAAAGTTTATCCCATGCCACCAAGGACCATTTATTTTCTATATGGGAGCCTCATGAGAGGAAGGTGAACTTGAGTCAGCATATTTTTTGTACGATCAAGGTCAGATCCATAAGAGTTGAACATAAATAATTGGGTTTCCCCTGAAGCACTACTTTTAGTAGGACCGATATTCTAGATACATTGAGGGAACATAAGGCCCAACTCTCTATTTTTCTATTGAAATTGGATAACTCCACCCATAAGATTCAAGTGAGGGAGCTAGTAACTAATGGGGAACCAAAGTATTTCAAGGGGAGCCTGGATTTTTAGGAACCCAAGATTCAAGCAATATGTTTCTAGACTAAAATTGGGGTATTGAACAAGAAAACATGAGATGCAGTCTTATTGATTTCCATACTTTAGGTGAGAGATAATTGTTCCAATATTCTCATGAATTCTCTTTCTTTCTGAGCTATTGGGGTACCCATACCCATAGCTTCATAAGCCAATTTTTTATGAGTTAGTGGGATATTTTCCTCAAATAGGCATAGAACTTAAGTTTATTCTTTGAAGTTGTTGCTTTGAGGTATCACCTCAAGCCTTCCATGAATGCAAGAATGAAGAGAAAAGGTGAAAGTGGATTCCCTTACCAAATACCATGAGGGGATTTAAAAGGTGTAGTAGGATATCCATTGACTAAAAGGGAAAAGGAAGTAGTCAAAACAAGGATGTTGATCCACTCTATCCAATCATATTTAAAGTCAAATTCTTTGATAGTGTTGCATGGGTATTGTTAGTTTAACGTGTCAAAAGATTTGACAGGTATAATTTAAACAAAATTTCAAGTTTCTTTATGATTTTCGTAATGTACGTCCTCATGATCCACCATAATACCATCTAATATTTGGTGACCCTCATTAAATCATGTGTTCTTGAAGGAGATGACTTTTGGAGGAAGAGGTTTGAGTGGATTAGCTATGATTTTGGTAATGATCTTATACAGAACATTACAGAGGGTGACAAGCCTATATCCATTGGGGTCCTCCACTTTATATTTGTTTGGCACCAAAGTGGGGAAGTTGGCCTCAAGATATTTGAGGATCACTAATACACATGGGCTAAAAATCCGACGGTACGAATAAAATCAGAAAAATTGTCATAATTTAAATGTATTTTTTGTCTTTTTTTTGAGTCTCAATGATCGTCAGATATCTAATGTAATTTCCTTTATTGTTGAATATTCATGGTTAGTTTGACAACATTGAATATATGATAAATTCCAAAAGGATTATTCTTCTTATAAGAGGCCAAAAACAGGTATTGACTTTGTGCTAATGACCTATGGACCATAACTCTTTCCAAGTCATATTTGGGTTAGTTAAGGGAGTCAATCCAATCTGGATAGAAGTTAAGCATCTTTGATTGAAGATTTTTGGGGTTCATGCTTTCGTTATGAGCCTTTTGTTGATTTTTTTTTAGATTGGTCGTCAGATAATGCCGAATTCCACCATTAATGGTTATTTTCACTGAATATCATATAATCTTACACTACATTGAAGGTGTTATCGATCATATTTCCAAAATTCCTTCTAAACATAACATCAAGACCTTATTCAAACCCCAGAAAAACCCCGAGCAGTTTGTTAGATCAGCTAAGGATAAAAATGACCCTATGTTAGGCCTCGACATCTATGAAATCCTTTGCTACTATGGAATGTCTTACATAAGACAAATAGATAAATCCTTTAAATATTGGATCAAATAACATATGGCTAACACCTACCTTAATCACATTGCTAAATCGCCATCACCAAGCACTCCCATAACACCAAGCACTTATTAGTTTTGATAAAACCAAAATCTTACCCTCTCTGCCCTTCCACACCAATCGAGTCATTAGGGAAGCCATCAAAATTTGAAAAACACCCTAACAACTTTAATGAAGAGGATGGATATGATTTAAGCCAATCCTAGAAACCAACTACTCATTTCTTGTCCTCTAAACCTCATCACTAATTTCAACTTCTAACCGCTCCTAACACCAACCCTCCCTTTCATTTTCTTCCTCTATTTCTTGTTTTATTCCCTTTTCGATCCCTTTGATTGTTCCCTTCCATCTATATTTAATATGTCATTTTTATTCCCCCATGGTTTGTTCCACTTCTATGGTCCTATTATTTGTCTTTCTTTTTTCATTTTCATTTTAATTTATTTTTAGTTTAATTAATAATAATAATAAAATAATTAATTTAATTCTAATTCTTAAATTATAAATTTATATTAAAAATAAAGTTTAATTTAGTTTAATTTAGTTCTCTTTTTTTATTTCCTACTCCTTTCCTGATTAGTCATTACAAACTTGAAATAAAATTAAATCTTTTGACCTAAATCAATTATTTTAATTATGATATTAATCTAATTTTACCAATATTATTTTATTGATTATATTTTCATTGATAATTATATTCTTTATTCCTATATATTTTTCAAAACTACTTCATTAATTTCTTATGACCAGATTTATCTTTTTAATATTTTAACACTCTTTAATCGAAAAAAAAATAAAATTAATTAATATTTGTATCATATTAACAAAATTAGTCATTATTATTAACTTTGATCAATCTCTAAAATAAAATAAAATAATTATAAATTAAAATAAATAAAAAATTATTTTCTAACTTTAAATATTTTTGTGTTCTCCCTTGAATTGACCTTTTCATCTAATCCAAATTTTCTATTTATTTTAAATTCTTTATTAACTTATTCTTTTTCTGATATGATTTTATTTTAATAAAAAAATATCCTATTTGCTATAACTTCATCCTATAATGGCTATAATTCTTCCTCCCATAAAGACTATATTTCTACACCATCCTCTATTTATAGAGCTCCAACACTCTTCAGATCATCAGTAAGCTTCTAGCCCCTAAATATGGGTGAAGGGTTCACTTAAAATTTTGGGAACTACAATAATCGTAACACACAAAATTTCTCATCAACAACAATTTATCGACTATGGAAATATCCATGCTAAAATAAAATTCGACATAACTATTACTTGTGATGGTTTTAAAAGGTTGTAGGTCTATTTTGAGGTTAATTTTTGAATAAAATCACTAATCAAAGTTTTGTGAGGAAAAATGTTACATAACATTTTTTAAGGAAGCTAAGGAGATGTGGGATCAACATCGGGGGCATCAAATAATTGAAAATGTTATTTCCATTGTAAACGGTGCAAGGGCTTGAAGATAAGGAGACTTCTAATAACAATAACTAAAAGGCATTGTAGAGGCTATGGACACACTGAAGGAAAGCATAAATATCATTCATTAGTAAGTTATTCATTATATGTCTTTGTATTGTAGATTGTTTTTGTAAATGTTTATATGTATATTGTATTTTAGATTATATGTATTTGTATTGTGAATAGTGTTTTTTGTATATTATAAATGAATATATTATTTTGGGAGACATTTTACCTATGTTGTCATCTTGATGTGGAGAAATCTTATTTGATTATTACGGTTAGGGTCGATTAACTGGTCAGGTTGAGTTAGGGGTTAATTAGATTATAGGCTTAGGGATAATGGTTTATTGTTTAAGGGTTTAGGGATACGGGTTAAGGGATTACAGATAAGTGGTTTAAGGGGTTAAGGAAATGGGTTTAAGGTGTTAGGGGGTTAATATATATGTTTAGGGGAATAATTAGGAGCTAGAGGATTTAGAGGTTAATGGGTTTTTAAGGAGAACTATTAATAATTTTTTAAAGTATATTATGCACATTTAAAAGATGGACATAGTGAATTCAATTTTATAGGAAAAAATAATATAATAATGTAATATATTGTTGTTATCACCAAAAAATGATCACCTGACCATTTCTAACTAGGTGGATCAAAATACACCATGTAGGATTAATTTTACCATATTAAAATGACTTTCTCCATGGGAAATAATTTAGTAAACCGTTTTTATTAAATTATTTCTCATTAGATTAAAATAAAAAACCCCATGAGAATGATTGAATAAATCATTATTTATTTAATTTTCTCTAATAATAATTATTAAATCATTGTTTGATAATTATTCCTTGTCACATTTGACTAAATCCCCTAGGAATAAATAAATAGATATATTATTAGAATAATTGTTAAATCACTATTTAATCATTATTTCATTTTCACACCATTCTTAATCCTCGTGAAATAATTAATAAATCATTTTATTTTATAATTATTTATAAATAAAGATATTTGATCATTTTGAATATCTTTTACCTCTACAAAAAATATAATAAAATATTCCTAACGGTTAGATCTTTATTTGGTCAATATCATTTTATTATTCTCCATATTCGAGATTAACTCAATACTTTGTCATAAATAGGATAGGTTTGCATTCATTTTTCACCATGATCATTATCATCATCACCATTATCGTCCCTTTTCACTTGAAATCCCATTTGAGTACTCCACATTGTTTTGGGTTTTTTCACACATTAAGAGGGAGAATCGATTACTGAAGCATTAAGGACATCAAAGGACCCATCCCACGGAGGGGGATTTGCAAACCCTTTTTGTAGATCTCCTTCACCGAGTGTTATCAATAAAATATTTATTCATTTTAAAAGTATTTCCATTTGGGTTATTACATTGGATATATAAATTGTTATTTGCTACTTTGGATCATATATGTTGTTTTGTTGCAGGTTTTCCAAGTTTTATTACATATATGAAGCATAAGAAGCCACAAATTGTTGTTAGGGTTATGTGTCACCTAGTGACACAAGTGAAGTGTTTTTGGTACACCTTCCAAGAAATTTCACACTAATAAATGGTGAATCCACTGGGGAAATAATATTTTTCTTGGGTGACTGAAGTTTCAGTAAATTTTAGGGTTTTCTACAACTATTTTTGGCCTCTCAATTTCGATTTATAGTATTAATTTTTTAAATCAAATTTTTTATTTTTGGTGGTTTTCTAGTTCTTTCCATACATCATAGATACCAAGTTAGTAGGAGACGGAAACATCCATGTGATATATGCCAACCGAGATTTCTAGGAGAAAGAAAGTCTTTTAAACCCCATATCTACATTTCAGAGTGCACTTTTTGGTCCAAAATCTGTGTTTTCCACTGTTCGAGGTCAATACCTATGTTTTGAAAAATTTCTGAGATTTTTTCATAATTTTTTCAAATTTGTCGAGAGTGTTGTGTGTAGACTGGGAAGGGTTTCTTACCTATACTTCAATCTCTGCTAGGCCTATATTCTCTTATTTCTTCTCTTTGAGGAAGGAAAAAAATCCCCCTAGGGTTTAGAATACACTAACACATTTTTAGGAAAAAATTGCCTGGGTTAGGCATCTAGGATTTCAACATTTTCAGTCACAGATTTTCAGAATCTAATCCATTACTTTTTAGCACCTTTGTATAGGTTTATTTCACCTCTTCTCCATCTACTGTTTGGTTTTTTCCTTTTCCCCTTTAGGATCCCCTTGTGCATCCTAGGTTTTGGAGCTTCATACCTATCCTTTGCAGCATTTTTAACCTCTAATTTTTTCTGTTTGTCTACACCATTTATAGTAGATTAGTGCCTCTATATCTTAGTCCCTTTGAAATTAGGTATTTTAGGAATTTTATGTGACTTTGAGTAGCTTGTTTTCCATCTCTTGCTTAGTTTCTTGATAGCCTTTTTGGGTGGGGTTTTGTGTGCTTGATTGGCTGTTCATTTTTTTATCATTTTCAACATTATTTGTAGTATTTCAACACTTTAGTTTTAGCAGCACATGGCATCATAAAAAATGCTCAATTAGCTCATCCTATTGACACATTATTTTCACACACTTGCATCATAAGAGAACGTGATCTTGGTTAACACTGCCAAGCCGAGACTTGAAACACTACACCATTATAACTCAACATACATATATTAAGCACACTTGTGCACCAGGGCCAAAGAATATTTTTAGTTCAAGTGTAGGATTGGTGGGATAGGATTCCAATAACACCCATAAATTACTTTCATTGGGACATAGAACTCGATATATGAGGGAGCTTAAAATATTTCACCATCCCATGGTCCAAAGCCAGAGTGCATCAACAACCCGATTCAAAGGGGCTTAGGCTAGGTCATCGTGAGAGTAGTTCTCCTTGTGGCTACCCAACTGGTGGTAGGGAATATTATGCATTAACTAACTACCAAGAAGCTAAAGACTCAACCACCCTTTTGGGATGAAGGTAACTGTAGTGACCAATATTAGGAAAACACCATATAGGAGTAGTTGTGGGAAGAAATTGGTTCTCTACCCTACCTTCCTCTAGACAACTCTGCTTGCGGGGATGAGATTCTATCAAGTAATAAGTTCTTTGGAAGGCCATCTGAAACAATATATTTAGTATTTTTTGAGGATTTAGACCACCTATAGGCTAGAGGTATTTTTATTTGATAGGACATGCTTGCTTCTATTAGATTCACATCATTAATATAGTTAGTTTACACTTGGAACCACTACACTAGGTGTTTGCTTGTTGTTTGTTGATATTTTACTCATATCATCATCCTTTAGTCCTTAGATTCATCATTATCTTGACATCATTGCACCGCCTAGGCATTTTTCATGGAGAATTAGAGCCCTTCACCCTCAGTTTCTCTTAGGACATATTACTCCTCCCCATTCAGTTAGAGTACATCTTCCTAATCCTCCATCGTGTCATCATTCTAATTTTGATTCTACTAATTCTTCTAGTTCTTCCTTTGATTTCATTTCTTCTCAACCTCGTACCTCCACCATGTCAGGTACCAACATGGGTGTGGAAAACCAAGGTGGTAACTCAAGTAAAAACCAGGGCAACCCCACAAGTGGAACCTTCACTGGTATGGTCACTCCTCCTGCGTTGCTTCCTTTTATGGCTCATTTGAGTCTTCCTGATTTCAGCCAACTCATCAACGATATTCTCCTCCATGATCCCCGTTGGTGAGTTATGCCTACTAAACTTCCTTCATACATCCAAAATTTTTAAGTTAATATATGTGAATATCCCACAAATCATGTTCACTCATTCCATATGTGGTGTTCATCTAATTGTATTACTGAAGACTCCATCTCTTCATCTGTTCTAACGCACTCTTACTGCCATTGTTGCTAAGTGGTATGTTCATAAACCCTGATCCATTCATTCCACTTTTGTGACTCTTGCCAAATATTTTCTTACCTATTTTCAGTTACCTCTCCGTTATGACATTGGTACCAAACTATTGACTTCTTTCTGTCAAACTTTTTCCACTTGCATATCTGCCCATGTTCAAGAATGGCGTAGAAGGAGGAGCATTTGTAGAACTTCTGAATTTGAAGACCATGTCTATATGGATTGGTTCCTTATACCACCTCCCCCCCCCACCATTTCTAAATATTTCACTTCTAACATCCCCCAGTCTGAGGAAGATGTGCTCCTTGTAGCCTTGAAATTTGATCTAATCTATGCCCACTTAGGTTATGTTTATATAGTCATCCCCAGTTTCCTTAGTCTTGCTAATGCATTGGGGGAATCTCATCTCACAGATGGTATCATTGGAAACATTTCACACCCTCAACCATATGCTCCACCTCCAATGAGTTATGGTCAACCTCAAGGAGGGGCTAGTTCCTCTTACATCTATCCCTCCACTAATCTTCCACATGGAAATTCTTATCGAGGTCCCATCACGACATACACATATCCCCATCTACATCAATAGATGAAAAAGATAATTGTTTCTCCACCTGTTTATCCCAATGTTGCCCCATCTCTGTATTATACATATGCACTACTTAGTGCTCCAGCCCCTCCGACACCAGTTCCCCAACCCCCCATGCCTTCTCCACTTATGTCACAATAACAACTTCATTTGTAAATGTATGCTCAGTAGATCAAAACCAATCCCCCCAACCCCAAGAAAAGGAACAAGGGGAAAGGTAATCAGAATGACAATCTCAAGGTAATCAAGGTAGCCTCGATCCACCACTCAATGCACCTTAGGGACCCCAGCCTAATCCTGCAACAGAGCAATAAGACAGACAACCTAAGCAAAACAAGGGTCTTCGTACAAATAAACCTTGTGCCTATTGTGATGTATATGGCCATTATACTCATGAGTGTCCCATTTTACCTCAAATGCATGATGTATGGGAAGCTCAAGCAGATGCTTCTAGAGGACCGCAACACATAACTCCTATTCCCCCTCCTGCTTCATCTCAACTGGTTGTGCTTACCAATCCATTTCCTCACTAAGGATATCTTGTTTCTCAGCCTACACAAGGCCAGGTAGCTCCGCCATCTGATCACCATGATTATCACATTCTTATGATGATTTCTGATGAGGTCAATACTGCACAAGTCAACTTCGAGACTCGATTACAGCAATATGACAAGTCACCTGCTAAGTCAATGATAGAGTCCCAACCCCAAGTTTCCACTGAGCCTTTGTCATCATCCAATGGTAGCTTACAAATCCCTCTACCTAAGGTAGAGGTTATTCCCAAGATCCCCAAAGGTCCATTACATCGAAACGCTACTTCTGCTAAATCCGCCCATACCTATAACATAGTAGATGACATGGCACAATCTCCTACTCCCATGTCAATGTTGGAAGCCTTCCAGACATGCCCATCCCAACAAAAATCTCATCTGTTTCATTTCAAATACTAGTTTTCACAAGAAACACCACTGTTCAGTGGTGTATCATAGATGAAGGTGCCTCCACCTATGTGATGGCTGCTAGTGTTTGGAAGTAACTTGGTTCACATGACCTGTCTCCTTCCACCATCACTCTCTATGCTTGGGACAATCATCCCTCACATCCCCTTGGATCATATCACAACTTTCCTATCATTGTTGCAAGAAAGGCTGTCTTTATTGATATTGAAGTTAGTGATTCCCACTTATATGACAATACCTTTTTGGTTCGTTTACTATACCTATGCTATGTCAGTTGTCACATATGTGATTCACCGTAAGATGTGCTTCCCTCATGATGGAAATATCATCACTATCAACCAACTGATGTACTACGATCCCAAATCTCAGACTTCACCTCGGTCTAATATCTCATCATTGAATGACAATAAGACTTTCTCTTCCCTCACTAATATCTCTCCTGGAGTCTACAAAGATTCCACTTTGCTTGGTGCTTATTATGGTCCACCACCTACTCCTTTGAAGCCTAGCTCATCTAGTGTTTACATGCTCCAAGAATCATAGGTCGCTCACAAATAGTCTGATATGCCTTCACAATAGCCAACACCTCTGCAACCTGTTGTTCCCAACTCAACCTAGCCTTTCAGTATCACTCCTCAAGGTCCCCTTCCTCCTACTAGTATCTCTCATAGTCATTTTCAGCCCAAAACCATGCCCCAAGGTCTTAACCATCCGAGAGTAGTTCTCCTAGGTCATTACCCTTTTGGTTAGATATCATTCTTATTTTCACCCCTGCATTTTATTCTACACCTATCATGGCTATGTTGAGTTTACCTAACATTACCTTGGGGATCCCAATATGGTACATTGATCGTCTCGCAAACACTCCCCCGATTCAAATCAAATCTTATGCTACTTTGACCCATGTCCAACCTGTTGTTCCTACCCCTGCCTTTGCTTTAGTTACACAAAAACCTCAACAAGAACTTACTCCTGTTACAAAAGCATCTGGCGAGGGGGGAAAATTCCAAAAAAAGGTAACCAAAGACAAGACACGCCCAACAACTCCATCCTCCTAAGCCATCAAATCATATTCCTCCATGTGCTTTGTGTGATGTGGTTGGTCATGCCACCCATAATTGTCTTAAACTCCCTCATATAAAGAATGTGGTCTCTGATACGTTCCCTGATTCTAACATTCCTGAGATCCATCTGACCTTACTTGAGTTAGCTAAGAAGAACAGATCATTACGCACGAATAATCCCTATGATTTGTGTGATAATTATTGCCAATATTCTCAACGTTGTCCCCATCTCGAATACTTTCATGATAAACTTCAAGTTCTTCATGAAATAGAGGTCGCTCGTAGTGATTCCAGCTCTCCTCTAAATGCAGGTTTTCGTCCTACTCCTATGTCAGAGAAAGAGTTCTCTCAACCACCCATTGTGAGCCCTCCCCCCGATGTAGAGATTACTGATGGTACCACTCATATTCTCTACCTATCATCATCCATGAGGTTGATGTATTGAGACTACCTTGATGTCTCCTATTGTGATTCTTTTGAACCTTCCTCAATGAACACTTTAGTCTCACATCGGTAGTTGTCACATCTACTAGTCACATGTCTCTCATCCTTGTGTAGGTTTTAACCATGTACAGAAATTACCTACATACAAATTCTAAGAGAAAAAAATAAACAAATGCGAGAGCATAACACATAAAACACATATACACAGATATTTCCCCCTAGATCTCAAAACCAAGACTACCAGCTTGATTTTTCATTATATTCATTTCATATGTTACAATACATATATATACATGCTAAAGCGTCCAATGCCATGGACCAAAAACCATTGTGTCCAAAACCATGTGCGAAAACCATGCACAAAACCATAGGTATGTCCACCCAACCTAATATAGGGTCCAAAAACATTTTCTCCAGAGTCCTACCCCAGACCCCATAGAGGGGGGCTACCCGCCACCCACAAACCCCCTGGACAAGGGGAGCTGCCACACCCCCTTTGACTACCTCGATGCACAATCGACGTGACAGAGGGGGGGCTTTCCCCCCCTTTAACCCCCCAATTAACTACGTAGGCTAGTCGTGGAAAGAATATAACACAACCCAGCTTTCTCCCACTTGTTTTTTTCTTTCCAGAGGGGGCCATAGGAGAGCTTAGTCATTTATCCACCCCTGCAATGCCCATTGTTTCTCTACACAAAGAGAACTTCTCAGAGCTCACATATTTTGTCTGTGCATCTGCAGTATTCTTCAAAATGTCCACCTTAACCAGCAACACCTTTTTTTCTTCTATCATATTCCTCACAAAGTGATACTAAACATCAATGTGCTTTGTCTTTGAATGATAAGCAAGGTTCTTTGCCAAGAAAATTGCACTTTGGCTGTCACAATATATCCTTATAGCTCCCTGTACTAACCCCATACTTGAAGACAATATCTGCAACCAAATGGCGTCCTTGCTTGCATGAGTGGCTACCATGTATTTTTCCTCTACAGTTGATAGTTCCACAACAGATCATTTCTTACTCATCCAACTAACTGCACCTCCAAATAGGTTAAACACATACCCACTTGTAGATCTTCTCTGATCCAAATCTCCAGCCCAATCTGCATCAACCAAGCCACAAATATCCAACACTCTATCCAATCCTGGTCTTCCTTGGTAGCACAAACCATAATCACTAGTGCCACGAAAATACCTGAAAACCTGCTTCATTGTTGTCCAATGCTCCTTCCCTGGTTTTGACATAAACCTTCTCAATACTCTCACTGCATGTGTAATTTCTGGTCTATTACATACCATTGCATACATGAGGCTACCGACTACACTTGCATATGGAACATGGGACATGTCCTATTCCTCTTCTTGTGTCTTGGGATATTGTTTGACAGATAACTTTACACCTACAGGAATAGGAACCTTCACCGATTTACTGTCCTGAATATTAAACCTCTACAGTATTGTCTCAACATACCTCCTCTAGTTTAACCAAAGCTTCCTCTTTGCCCGATCTATTTTAATTTCCATGCCCAAAATATAGTTTTCAACACCAATATCTTTCATGTCAAATTTGGAGGACAATTGGGTCTTCAAATCCTGGATAATTTCTTTGTCATTTCCAACTAGCAACATATCATCCACATACAAGACCAAATAAATAACACGATCACCAATTAATTTAAAATACACACAATGATCTTCCCTTCTTCTGGTGAAGCCAAGTCCTTGTATAAATGTATCAAATTTCTGATACCACATCCTTGGTGACTGTTTTAACCCATACAAAGACTTCTTTAACTTGCATACTAGTTATTTCTTACCCTTCACTACAAAGCCTTCAGGTTGCTTCATATAGATATCCTCTTCCAGATCCTTTTGAAGAAATGTTGTCTTCACATCCATCTGTTCTACCTCAAAATCAAAAGCAACAACAAAAAATAAAAGTAATCTAATAGAATCTATCTTAGCAACAGGAGAAAAAATATTACCAAAATAAATTCCCGGCAACTGGGAATAACCTTTTTCTACCAACTGAGCTTTATATTTCTCCACCTTTCTTTTTGCATTTGTCTTCTTCTTGAACACCCATTTGCTGCCAATTGGTTTACTTCCAGTCGGCAACTCCACCAGATCCCAAGCCTCATTTTTATGCAAAGATGCTATTCCATCAACCATGGCCTCTTTCCAAAGTTTTCTATCCTCTAAATCTATTGCTTCCTTCATAGTTCTAGGATCATCATGAGTAATAGATAAAGAAAAATTTGAACAGAAAGCAAATGGACTATACCTTTTAGGATGCCTTCTTTCTCGAATAGATTTTCTCACACCTGGAGTTTGTGGCTCTTCATCTTCTGATTCTGATTCTGCTGTAGAGTCTGATTCTTCCTCCTTAAGCTCAAACTCTATCTTCTTTTGTTCCTTTGGTTGGACTTCAAGTTTACTAACATATTTCACCTCTCTAAAAGCCACATCTCAGTTGTATACAACCTTCCTTGTTACTGGGTTCCAAACCCTATAACCCTTTAAACCATCCTTATACCCAATAAAGATGCACTTTTTAGATTTACTATCCAACTTGGTTCTTTTCTCCTTTGAAACATGTACATATGCATCACATCCAAATACCCTCAGATGTGAAAGAGCGAGTTTCTTACCAGTCCATACCTCTTGCAAAGTCTTATCCTCCAATGTTGATGAAGGTGATATGTTGACTAGGTAACATGCTGTCTCCACTGCCTATGCCTAGAATTCCTGTCCTAACCTGACACCAGTGAGCATGTTTCTTGCCCTTTCTATCAACATCTTGTTCATTCTTTCTACAACTCCATTTTGCTCAGGTGTGTATGGAGTATTCTTCCTTCATGTTATACCACACTTCTTACATAATTCTTCAAATTCCTTGCTGTAAAACTCCCCACCATTATCTTTCCTCAACACCTTTATCTTCTTCTCTGTTTGGTTTTCCCCCAGAGCCTTAAATTCTTTAAACCTGTCAAAGACTTCAGATTTCTTCTTGACGAAATATATCCATGTATTCCTTGAGAATTCATCTATAAATGATACACAATACACAAACTTACCTAGTGATGGAACCTTCACAAGTCCAAACACGTCAATGTGCATAAGCTCTAATATTTTTTTCGCCCTCTTACCACCAGAGGGGAAACTCACCCGATTCTGCTTACGATATACACAATTTTCACAGAAAACAAAATCCAAAGAGCTATTAGTCATACCTTCTACCATAAGTCTTCCATGAAGTATTCAAAGGCCCTTCTCTTCAATATGTCCAAGCCTTTGATGCCATAGCATGGTATTTTCTCTAGAGACCACTAGATTTTCTGCTCCACTTTCAAGAACCACAAAACTATTGCACTTATCAATAATAGTGCTACCTTGCAACTTGTACAAAGTTCCAATTCAAACTCCTCGCATCAATACCAGTGCTCCCCAAACCATCTTGTAGGTATCTTTCTCAAACGTTGTTTTAGTCCTGCATCATCCAGCTTGTTTACATAAATCAGATTTATGCCTAATGCAGGAATATGCAGAACAGTTGGAAGTGTTCTAATCATTCCACTTTGCAACTTAAACTTGACTTTTCCACAAACAACGATTCTATCCTTCATGTCATCCCCCAAGAGGACATCATCACCATCATATTTCTCATACCTGCAAAACCACTCTCTATGGGAAGTGAAGTGAAAAGATGCACCTGAGCCAATCAACCATGCCTGATGATCTACATGTGTACTTGAAGAAGCCAAGTACACATCCCCACCTTCATCTGAGGTGGTTTTCACCTCTGCAAAAGGAGCATCATCACATCCCTTTCCTTTTGTTAGGAGCTTTAGATATACAGTCCCTTTTGTATTACCCTTCCTTTTCGCATTTCCAGCACACCACCTTTACAGGTTTTCCTGGAGATTTAGATCTCCCTCTAGATCTAGATATCCCACTCGGTGACTTATTTTTGTTTCTCTTTTGGGACCGTCCTCGTACAGACAAGGCATTGCCATTTTGGCTCTCCATATTTTTCTGTCTCATATCCTCCATCAGCAAGGATGAGACTATTTCATCAAACTACAAGGCAGTTGCATTGCTACCTATTGCAATAACTAGACTATCCCACGAATATGGTAGAAAACACAACAAACTGATGCACTTATCTTTATCTAAAATTTTAATATCAACAAATAATAACTGACTTACCACAATATTAAATGCATTCAGATGCTTTGTCTCCGAGTCTCCATCTTTCACCCTCAAGTTATATATCTTTTTCCATAGGAATAGTCTATTCACCAGAGACTTAGATTCGTACAAAGTCCCTAACTTGTCCCACAAAGCCTTTGTCGTAGCTTCCCCTAATACATTCAGCAGTACTAAAACTAAGACACACAATTGTATTGTGCTCTTTTTCTTCCGATCCAACTTCTTCCATTCTTCAACGGACACTCCTGTTGGTTTAGTACCCAGATCTACCACGATACGCAGACCTTTATCCACCAACAGATCCTCCATCGTGATTTTCCACAACTCAAAAATCTGACCATTAAATTTCTCAATCTCTATCTTTCCACTACTAGCCATCTTCTTTGATGACCTGAATTGATCCCACAAATCTCCCACTGAACAGGGTCTACCACAGGCTCAAGCGAAACCCCTCAGCAACAAAGGCATCCCCTTGAAGCCAAAACAACTCTAATACCAAATGTAGGTTTTAACCCCATACAGAAATTACCTGCATACAAATTCTAAGAACATAAAATAAACAAATGTGAGAGCATAACACATAAAACACATATACACAGAAATTTTCCCCTGGATCCCAAAACCGAGACTACTAGCTTGATTTTCCATTATATTCCTTTCATATGTTACAATACATATATATACATGCTGAAGCATCCAATACCATGGACCAAAAACCATCGCATCCAAAACCATTTCGAAAACCATGCAAAAATCCATAGGTAGGTCCACCCAACCTAATATAGGGTCCAAAAAAAATTTCCCCGGGGCACTGCCATGGACCCTGTAAATGGGGCTACCCCCCCCCCCCAAACCCCTTGTGACCCCCCTGCTACGCAATTGGCACAATGAATGGGGGGCTCTGCCCCCCCCTAATCCCCAGTTAACTACGTAGGCTAGTTGTGGAAAGAACATAACACAACCAAACACCTTGAAGGTGCGTATGTGAACCTTGCCTCTCATGAAGATGCGTCAGGTGGATCATCTTCATCATGCGGTCGTTCTTCCTCTAGTCCCCCCATCTTCCATTCTAATGAAGACATCATGGAAGCCATGACCACCCTTTATTATCCTTGGGATGATATGCACCATCATGCATACTTCCTTCCATAACAAACCCATGATCAATATGTTGTGGAGTCCAAAGACTTCATCCATGATGGGTTCAATTGGATCAATAACCCCTTACTTCAAACCCATGAATTCGATCCACATCCACCTTGTGGCCATTACATTGACAACCAATGTTTGGGTAAAGGGACATACCTTTTAGAGGGTCCAGAAGGAGAAACGCTTCCCAACTATCGCAATGCACTCTGCCTCAAGAAATTTTACCCATAGAATTTCCCATTGAAATACGTTTATCTTTTTCTTTTTCTTGAATTTGGGTAGCTCGCATCCCCCACCATCTTATACATTTTATTCTTGTGTCTTTCAAATGGTTCCATCATCCACACCTTATATCAGTTATGCCGATGGTGTGAGTTTCTTCACCAAGAATCTAGCCTCAGCAACTTGGGCCATTTTCAACCCCTTGCATTCGTTAGTCCACTCCAACAGCGTCTACATTGGATCTGCCACAAATAACCAAGACAATTATGATGTTATGATAGGTTTGTTAGTCGATGCCCCTAATTATCACATCCTTCACCGTATTGTTTGTCTTGATTCCTTTCTACTTGTCATGCAATTGAACAAAAATTATCATGTACATAATCCTGTGCTATTTAGAAAATATCTACGAGCTAATATTTTGGAATGTGAATCTGAATCCATTACATTCAGTCATTTTCCTAGAGCCTAGAATCACTATGTAGACACCATTGCAAATAATATTCTAGATTGGCATTTATCACATGCATATAGAATAAGACATCCACAACATAAAAAAATGGTAAACAATAATCATCACAAAATATGCACAACCATAATTATGTATCATAATATCTAATATATAGTGTTTTGAGTCCATTATTTTAAATACATCCGACATGCTCATTCACATATTATCTAAAAACAAAAATGGGGGCCCACATCTCCTTATGCCTAATCACTATCATTTGGAGGTGTAGGTTTTAACCCTGTACAGAAATTACCTGCATACAAATTCTAAAACATAGAAAATAAACAATGCAAGAGCATAACACATAAAACACATATACACAAAGATTTTCCCCTGGATCCCAAAACCGGGACTATCAACTTGATTTTTGATTATGTTCCTTTCAATGTTACAATACATATTTATACATGTCAAAGCATCCAATACCATGGACCAAAAACCCTAGGTAGGTCCACCCAACCTAATATAGGTTAGTCATGGAAAGAATATAACACAACCCAACATTCTCTCACTTGTTGTTTTCTTTCCACAGGGGACCACAGGAGAGCTTAGTCATTTTTCTAGCCCTGAAATGCCCATTGTTTCTCTACACCAAAAGAAATTTTGAGAGCTCACATCTTTTGTCAATGCATCTGCAGTATTCTTCATAGTGTCCACCTTTACTAGCAACACCTTGTTTTCTATTATATCCCTCACAAAGTTATACTGAACATCAATGTGCTTTGTCTTTGAATGGTAAGCCGGGTTCTTTGCCAAGAAAATTTCACTTCGGCTGTCAGAGTCTATCCTAATAGCTCCCTATACTAACCCCATACTTGAACACAATCTCTGAAACCAAACTATTTCCTTGCTTTCATGAGTGGATGCCATATATTCTACCTCTGTAGTTGATAGTGCCACTACAGATTATTTCTTACTCATCCAACTGACTGTACCTCCAAATAGGTTAAACACATACCCACTTGTAGATCTTCTCTGATCCAGATCTCCAGCCCAATCTACATCAGCAAAGCCATGAATATCCAACACTCTGTCTAATCCTGGTCTTCCTTGATAGCACAAACCTTAATGACTAGTGCCACATGTTAACACCCAGGTTGTTCTCTTTGACTCCTAAGAGAATACGGCCGGGGTAACCACTAACCAATCTTTGGGCTGCTGCTTCTAGCCCAGCTGCAGTCAGAGAGGGCTCTCTCTATCAGGTTTGTCACTGCTTTCAGTGAGGGTTTTAGGCTAGTTGTGAGATGAGTTTTTGTTTGTTTTTTGTGTATTTGATTGGGAGGATGCTTCTGATTCCTTTAAAGTACATCAGCAGGGAAGATTAATCCATTGGGCAATGGGGTCTAGGATTGTTTTCTCTTGAAACCTTGACTTTGGTGAGGAGGAAAGCTACAGGGCCTGTGTGCATTTCATGGAACAGCCTGTGAATATTGAGGGTGAGGTGAATACAACTAGTAATGAGCAATTAAGATTCCGTTACTTAAGCTGTATATTAGTGAAAGAGGCATGTCATCTAAGAGCAATCGCTTGAATTCTTAAAACAACAATGCACAGTAAGGATATGGCTTAAAGGTAGCATTTAAGAATTACGCTTTAAACACTTTAACAGAAGAAAACATATGAAACAGTTCAGATTGAGCTCAGGGTAGTCAATGACTAAATCCTGAGGCTATCCTTTTTCTTTACTGTCTAGAGTTTCAAACATACAGGGAACAGGGGAAACAAGAAACATGTGAAACATATGGAATAACAGGAAACATATGTAAAATAAGGAGCCATGAGAAAACTTATTGAGCCATGTAATGAACAAGAATCCTGCAACTTTGAGCCACGCACCATCAAGAGACCAAGAGACAACACATCATTGAAGAAATCCCACTGCCTTTGTATTAAATTGTCTGAAAAGTTTACAATATCAGAGTAACAGAGAATATCTCAGAAGAGTTTCTTACATCCGAAGTCCAACCCCTCCTAATCAAAATGAGGGGGAATATATAGGAGTTTGTTTACAAAATATCTCAGGTATGAGTCATCTGAGCGGAAAAATATCTCTTACATTGGGACAGAGAAAGTAGATGAGAAGTTATTACAATCTTTAGTGAGCTATAAAAGCCATTAACTGTTGTCAGAGAAATTTTGACATCTGGAGCTTTCTGGAGTTGGTTGAAGTCGGTTGAATGCTTTGAATTAACTGCTGAGTGGCCTTGTGTGCGGCTGTGTGTCCTCTTGGTGAGCTGTCCTGGTCCTTCGGCTGGATTTGTCTTTAAGTGCCTTAAATGCTTGCTTTATCCTTATGCTGTCCTGTATCTTCCATCCTTCTCAAATATTTCATTTAGTCTTGATCCTTCCATACGAAAGTTTATACAAACCATGAATTCCATTACGGGAACAAGCCTTTGTTTGCATGCTGAATTTCACATAAGTGTCTTGAGCAGAGTCATCTTGAGGGATGAGGAAAATATCCATCTTCATTTCCATGTTGTCTTTAACAACTGATTTCTGATCTAAGTCATCTAAGCTCTTACTCATATTATCTGCTTTAAAAGCATGTAGCCTTATGACTGCCTTTGGACTTGGGCTCCTGGTGACTGAATGATTGAAGCTAACGTGGCAGAATTCTGACCATGGATTGCCACCAATCTTCCTTGGGCATTTGATGCCTTCTGATTTTTATTAGAGTCTCATCGGCTTCTGTGTACTTGAAAAAATTGGGAGGAGTCTCAAAGAGGTGATTGACCTCATTTTCAATGAAGAATAGACCTCCCAATTTATTGTACAAGTCTTGCCCTGAAGGAGGCCCTTTTTGTTCAGATGAACTGCCAAATGCAGTGATCTGATTCTCCATGTATGTCTCCATTCTGTTGACAAACTGATCAAGGGTAACCAGTTTTCCTTGACTGCTCAACAGACTGGGCAGGCCTCTTGCTTGCAGCTCCACCAGTTTGGCCCTGAACTCATCCACGTCTTTTGTTATATCAAAGCATTTCCTCTCTACTGCCTGTACATAGCCTCTCAGTGTGAGTACCTTTTTGGCATGGAGGACTGCTTCTGTCCTATTCGGAATACCCATGGCAGCTAACTCCTCCTCCTCATGTCTGTTTAGGTAATCAACTATTCTATTGGCCTGATCTGGCCTGTCCCCTAACACAGCTTTAGCCCTATCAATGTCCACCCTAGCTTGTCTTAGGAGTTCCATCTGCTGATGGATGGTCTTTATGGATTTCCATTGCTGGGTGATAGACCTGCTTATTCTGGCCCATAGAATTCTCTTTATTTTGGCCAGGGCTGCTTCTAGATTTAGCTCCTTTTCTAAAGCCTTTATCCTGGCTGTCAAGGTCTTTATTTCTCTGCCTTGCTCGGCCACTGTCTGCTTGGATTTGTCATATTTTGACTCCAGCTCTGCCAAAGTTTCCTTGGCTTTCTTTATCTCATCTGCCTGGAGCTCCATTTGTTTGACAGGCTTGGTTATCTCCTCTATGGATTGGCTGTCTTGTTGACCTGTTGTTGTTGGCGCTGTTGTTGTTGTTGCTGCTGCTGTTGTTGCTGTGGAAGTTGTTGGAGGAGCTTGGGACGTAGATTCTCCCTGTTTTTCTTGTAATGCTCCCTCCAGTTGCTTCTCCAACTCCCTGATTCTTTGATCCTGTTGTAACAGGAGGTCTAGCTGATCCTCCATCTTTTTCTGTTCCAGAAGCTCTGCCATCTGAGGATGTTCAGTTGGTGGCAGCTTTAACCTCTTCTTCAGTGCCTTGAGGTCATCATCCTTTTTCTTCAGAAGTGCCTTGACCCCTATTGGGTCATTAGGATCATAACCCGTGTCAACAATGATGTCCTCAAGGGTTTTTATTCTGGTGTCCTTGGCCTTGGAGGACAGTCTTTCCACATCTAGCTGAGTATTAGTATTCTTCAGTGCTTCCTCCAGCTCATAGGCCAATGTGGCCTTTTCCACAAGGGTGGCATACACCATTTCTCCAGCCTGTTTGTGGAGTTCAATTTGGTCCATTGGATGTATGTTGCTGGCCAGGACCTCCACCCTTGTTTTGGTATAATCTGCAGCACTTTTAGGCTGCGGCACCTTGGGTTGAAAATGGCTGAATATCATCTTTTCCTGTTTGATGTCATAGACTGACATCAGCCTTTCCTGCATGGTCGGTGTGGCATCTATAAACTGCTTGTATACCTCCTGCCTCAATAACTCATTTTGAGCCTTGAGTTCTATGAAAGAAGCCTTGGTGCTCTTAGGCTTCTTATTCTGCTGGGATTGGGAGCTCACCCCCACACTGACCTGTAAATTTTGCTCCTGCTGGGAGGAGCTTGTTCCAGTTTGTAGGCTACTCTCCTTGTCCTTCTCAATGTCTAAGACATCATCAGTGATGTCTTCTATTTCCAGGGAGTCTGCCCTTTGTCTTTTTGCCTCTGGCTGGTCTGAAGGTCCACTGAGAGGAGTGGAGTCTTCTCTATGCCTTTTCACTCCCCTTTCTTCATGTGCCGGAGTCTGTAAGACTGGGGCACTGGACTGCTGCGTTTGTGGAGGTGGAGTTTGCAGAGCAGGGGTTTTTGGCAACCCATTCTGTGGCTTTTTCACCTGTTCTTGCTGCTGGCCTGACTGCTGATCTGTCTCCATTTTGGCCTCCTGTTCTGTTTTTTGCTGAATCTCCTGCTCTATTTTCTTTTCCTGTTCTTTCTGTGTTTCCTTCTGTTTCTGCTGTTCTGCCTCTTGTTGAGCCTGTTGCTCACTCAGCTGTTCCTGTTGCTTATCCTCTGCCCCTACTATGCTTTTACCTTTGTCCATGGCTGATTTTGATGTTGAAGGTGCTTGAAGTACAAGGGTTTTTGCTGAGGTCCCTTGTCCTACTGTGTAAGGCAAAAATAAGGGTACCTGCTGCACATAATCCAGGTCAATAGTTTTTTCAAGCTCCTTTACATTCCTAAGCATTCTCTCCTCCTCAGTTAAACTCTCAGCTAGAGTATCTGGTTGCCATTCTTGCAGATTGGCATATTGTTCTATGTGAGGGTATTGACAATGCTTGATGGCATGGAGCCTATACTTGGTTCTCCTAGCCGAGATGACTCCTTGAGGGTCATAAGGGACCCACCGAAAACTATAGGAGAGCTTGTATTTGTTTTTCAGGATCAGATCTGCCTCCTCCCATCCTTCCTTCCTATTCATAATGAAAAGGCCCATTTCACTCTTGAAGCTGAGGTGAGCCTTTTTCTTGGCATCATGGAAGTGGGTGAGGTCTGATTGTACCAATTGTCTATAATATTCTAGTGCAAATAACCTCATTGGCACATATTTGGGGAGCCTATATGGGCAGATCTCGCATCCATAGATCCTGAAGACTGTATGGTGCTCATATAGGTACCAGTCACCTATCTTGTTTTTCTTGGAAAGCTACAGAGCTTTCTTGATCTCACTGGACACTCTGGGAGGTGGGGACTTCATTATCATGCAGCAGAGTGGGTAGACAAATTGGTCAACAAATTCACAAAAGGTGTATGGTGAAATTGTTACATTGTGATAAACTGAGGTCCAGAAGATAACAGACCTTCTTTCCCCTGTTTGGTCCAGCTTTCTGATATGGCATGGGAAGGTTTCAGAGTGATAGTACATGAACATATGGTAAAGGTAACCTGAATACCTGAAGACCCCCTGTCTATCCAACTTGGTCAGCTGATCATGGATCTTGTTGGCAATAAATTTGGCAAAGTTGTATTTTTTGGTAGGGGGTTGATATGGGCTGTATACAGAAAGCATTGCCAACATGCATCTGTCCACATTTTCGCTGTTCTGGTACCCCAATACATAGGCTATCATGTCCAGTAATAGCCTGCCCACCTCACTGAATTGATCATTCTGATAGGGAGGGGGTTCTGAGGTCTGACATTCAGGCCTCATGAAGTCCCTGCTGATTCTCTGTAGTTCTTCCTGGGTCAGATTGTCACCAGCATCCATCAATTGGTTCATGGAGAATGGGATCAGCAATTCTGTCTGATCAAAATGTAGCATTTTGTTGATGGTTTCAGCATTAATTTGAAAAAGGATCCTCCCTGATGAGGTGCTGATGGCTCTGTGCTCTGCGTCATAATGATCAACACAGAGGTGAATGATTTCAGGGAAAACATTCACAGCTGGGAGACAGTAGTAGGGCAGGTTTGACTCCCAGACTCCATGTGTGCCATGTCCATTCTTGTGGTCTTCCCTTAACCTACTGAAGGTTTGTAAAAAGTCCCTGCTCCCTTCAAAGTCTCCAATGAGACTATCCTTATCTACTAGAGTCTGGGCTTCCAGCTGTTTGTTTGTCTGACTTTGTGAGGCCACACTGATGGATGAAGTTGCGGGAGACGCCATGGTAGGAGCTAGTTTGTGGAAGAATAGGCAATTACGCAATCAAGTGTTTCTGGCTTCAACTCAACTGCTCATACAGTGAGTTCTTCCTTTGCAGAGGGAATTAGCAAGCTGGATTGTATGTTTTTTCTGTGAAATTCACAGGATGTGAATGGTTACTGAGAATATTTACAGGGTTTCCTCAGGTTTGTCTGTTTGGAACATCAACTGGATTGTACTCGGCAGAAGGGAACAATGCCGAGTAGCTCGGGAAGGATTTCGGGGTTTCAGCCCGCGAAACGAGCACTGTTTTGCTGAATTGTGGTTTCAGGGTGCTGTAGGTTGCTTGACAGGCTTAGTGTGGTAGGCAGCAATGGAATTTGAAGGTCTTAATGGTGTTAATTGGCAGATTTACAGAGAATTTAGAAATCATGGGCGAAATGGGGGAAATGGCTAAATACCTGGACAAACCGGCTTGGGCACCTGCGAGCTGAGCTGTGGCTGCTTGGCACCGTGAGTTCTGAACTTTTCAACGGTCGGAATCTTCAAATTGGCTGTCGGGGTTAAATTTCGCAGCAGCTGGTCGTTTAACGGCTCTCTTTCTTAATCAAATGAAAATGACACAAAACAGCTTATTGGGCCGGTTATAACGTTAATTTTTGTGAAATAACGCGATTGGCGCTTTTCCACTGATGACGTCAGCATGACGTCATGGTGGGCCCGTCGTACAATGATGACGTGGCGCTGACGTGCTAGCCAGGGCGGCGGGACATGGTGGCAGGATGATGCGGTGGCAAGACAGCGTGGAGGTTGACGGGGCGCGGGAGCGAGCGGACGTGAGGTGACGTCAGGGTGATGTGGTGGTGGAAGGCGGTAAGTGAAATGGTGGTAAGCGGGTTCCCCGCACCGCTTTTGGAGCTAAGGTGGTATCGGGGAAGGGGCTCCGAACAGCCTCCGCGCCCGCCACGCGTCCCTGTACGGGCCGAAAACCACTCTCCCCGGGCGTTATCGGTCGGCATATCGGGTCATGAAAATGACCGCCCACCCTTGGATCTCGACCGGCGGAGATCGGACGGCTGGCGGGTCCTCCGACTGGTCGTGCAAGTTTGGAAGGGGCCCGCCCGGCGATTAAAATATTCAGTTTAATAATGCGCCGGGAACTTTAGGTTCAATGGTTTCTTGCGGGTTTTTATGTTTTGGGCAAAAATCATTTATAAGGTGCAAACTATATAAAGAAGGGGCAAAACGGGTTTTATAAAATATAAAGGGCAAATGACCCCCGACCTTAGGATAAAGCGCGGGGAGGGTGATTTTTTTGGGTTTTTCAAGGTTTTGAGGGTTTTTCAGGGTTTTTCAAGGCAAAATGGCATTTTGGGTATGGAAAGTGGTCTGAGGTGGAGCAAAAGGTGAGTCTTGGGTTCTTGACCTTGACCAGGTGTCAATTCAAGTCCCAGGGAGATAATGGTATGACTATAGTGCCAGGGAGGGGATATTTAAGCATTGTGGGGTTTATACACCATGGTGTTTATAATAATAGGGATAGAGGGGTATAGGGAGCTAGATAGTAGAGTTAGCTATTAATATGGAGGAAACACATGAGTGAGGGCTGTTTCAACAAAGTTTTCTTTGAAAGTAACTTGAAATTAGGAGTAGTTCAAAATGAAAAGATTTTTGCACGAGAAATGTGGCTTCCCAAAACCATAAGAATGTAAAACATTTGAATTTCTTATGCTTTGTGCAACTGGGGAAAGGGTGTTAGTAATGAGTAATTTACAGATGAGAAACAAGGGAGTTAGTCATGCTCCAGAGTGCTGCTCTTCCTGCAAATGTTTCAGCAACTTTGATTTTGAAAGAGACACCATTTCTGCAACCCCATCTACCTACCCAACTAGTTTTCCTAGCATTTTTTGTTCCTTCTTGGAGGGTGCACTTGGACTTGCAAACCCTTTGAATGCCTTTTCTTTTATTGGCTTTTTCTCACACTCCCTATCTAATGCAACCCTTATTCCTTCCGAGGTCCCAGATTAGGCAGTTGGGAACCTTTGTTTCTCTATCTATCTATTGATCTGCC
>APFE030282019.1:0-28560 GCA_000404065.3 Pinus taeda
TAGTGGAAAGTAAAATTATGGCAACAAGGAAGTCTACCCCTCACAACTATAAAGATGGAAGTGTTGTTTCTCCTAGCCTTCCACAACCTACAAGGGTTACACCACAATAATTGGAAGAAAAGAGAGAAAAAGTGCTTTGTTACAATTGTGATAGCAAATGAACTAAAGGTCATAAGTGTGCTGAGAAGAAATTATTTTACATAGAGTATGAAGAGGAGGAAGAAAAGGATCAAGAAACATCAAAAGAAGAGGATGTACACCAGGACCCAACCCCAGAGAAAGAAGAAATGAATCAAACCATATCTTGTAAAGCATTAGCAAGAATTACCACTCCTCAAACTCTCAAGATAGAAGGACATATCAAGAAGAAAAAGGTGCAAGAAGTGAAAGAACACATCGAGAAAGAAGAAATGAATCCAACCATATCTTTTAATTCATTGGTTGGAATTACGACTCCTCAAACTATCGAGATAGAAGGACATATCAAGAAGAAAAATGTTCAAGAAGTGAAAGATCACATTGAGTATCACGAAATGAATCCGACCATATCTTGTAAAGGATTGGAAGAAATTATCACTCCTCAAACTCTAAATATAGAAGGACATATCAAGAAGAAAAAGGTTCCATCAGTGAAAGATCACATCGAGCATCAACAACAAGTTCTCCAACTTTTAAAGGATAACACCACTTTGGTGCAAAATCAAATGAAAGAACAGGTAGATCAACATTGTAGTGAAAAATGTTTTGATGTAGGTGATTGGGTATTTTTACTGCTACATCTCAAGCAAGCTATTTATGAGAAGGAAATGTTGGCAATACTACATGCACTTAAGAAATGGCGACCTTACAGAATGGGAAGGCACTTCAGGGTAAAAATGGATCATGATAGTCTTAAATACTTTTTAGAACAACTATTATCTTTAGAAGAACAAAAAAAATGTGACACAAATATGTTGGGTTATGACTTTGACATCCTCTATAGAAAATGGAAGCAAAATTTTGTTGCAGATGCACTCTCAAGAAAGGATGAGGATGTGGAAGCATTTTTTTGTGCTATTTCTATTATCCAACTAGATTGGATAAACGAAGCAAGGTATGAATGGAAGAAGGACGAAGAAGTATGGCCACTTATTCAAAAGTTGCAAAAGATCCCTATTTAAACAATATTGCCAGAAATTGAAGAGGAAGGAAAAATCATATTGGAACCTGGAGCAGTCACAGAAACAAGAACCCGACAGCTATGAAATCGATCAATTTCATATTATCTCATCAAGTGGAAAAACTTAACCACTGAAGATTCCACATGGGAGGAAAATAATTTTATATAGAGGCATCAAGAACTACTCAGGCGTTGAGGACAACACTTTTTGAAGGAGAGGGGCATGTTAGGCCCCTACACTACTTTTGTAACTCCTTATTGTTATTAGTACAACCCCCTTATTATATTGATGTACCCATGTAGTGCCCATATTGTTACTATTGTGCCCTATAGAAGACCACTATTTTTATTATTGTGCCCTTATATTATTATTGTTATGTCGGCTCTGATTATATTATGACCCCTTAGACTCCTATATATAGAAAGGAGGTCTTTTCATTTGTATCATCGAAGAATTATTCCTTTGTGTAATGTAAAGGAGGTTGCCCCCTCAAGGAGGCTGAATTCTAAGGCATTCAAATATCTTTTCTATCTTTTTGTGAACTAGTTTCATAACAAGAAACCAATGAGGCACTAGAAGAGTAGATAAGGGTAGAAGAAAAGACTCCATCTAGGTATGCTCAGAAGAATCATCCAGAGACTCAAATTTTGGGGTAGAAAGAGGCATGTGTGTAGACAAGAAGAACTATTATAGAAGTTTCAAGCTATCTAGCATTGCTTTCCTCTGTCGAACCACAAAATGTAAATGAAGCATGTAGAGATGAATGTTGGGTCAAGGCCATGAATGAATAACTTGAGCAGATTGAAAAGAATAATACTTGGGAATTGGTTCCTCGACCTAATGATAAGAATGTCATAGGAACCAATGGATATTAAAAAACAAGTAGAATGAAAAGGGAGAAGTTATTAGAAACAAGGCCATACTTGTTTGCAAAGGGTATGCTCAACAAGAAGGTATAGACTTTGAAGAAACTTTTGCACCTATTGCTAGACTTGAAGCCATAAGAATGTTCCTTGCTCTCTATATCTTTCAGAAGTTCAAAGTATATCAAATGGATGTGAAATTTGCCTTTCTTAATGGAGACCTAGAAGAAGAAGTATATATTGAGCAACCAGACGGATTCATCCTTGGAAATGATCCAAAACTTGTATGCAGAATTAGAAAGGCTCTCTATGGTCTAAAACAAGCTCCAAGGGCTTGGTATTATCATCTTGACAAATACCTTCATCTAAAAGGTTTTTCAAAAGGATCAGCTAATAGTAATCTATATATAAAAATTGACATTGATAAACTGCTAATACTTGTTGTGTATGTTGATGATATCATTTTTGGTAGAAATGAAGAAGCCATGAGTCAAAACTTTGCTTTGGTAATGCAAAAAGAATTTGAAATGTCCCTCCTTGGTGAGCTCACATATTTTCTTGGTTTACAAGTTCAACCAAATAAAGATGGTATTTTTCTATCACAAACCAAGTACACCAAGCAGATCTTGAAGAAATATGGCATGGAAGATTCTAAACCAGTATGTACCCCTATAGTAACAGGATGCAGCCTCAGCAAAAATGATGAATCAACAGCAGTACATCAACCAACCTACAGATCCATGATCGGTAGTCTACTCTATCTAACAGGTACCCGATTAGACATCATGCATGCAGTGGGAATAGTTGGAAGATTCCAAGAAAATCCAAGGGAACCACACCTTTAGGCAGTCAAAAGGATTTTCAAATATCTTCAAGGAACAAAAAACTTTGGTTATGGTATCCTAGGGATACAAATATTACACTTCATGCATATACAGATGCAGATTGGGTAGGAAGTGTGGATGATAGAAAAAGCACTAGTGGTGGTGCATTCTATATGGTTCCAGATTAGTGTCTTGGTTCAACAAGAAACAAAGTTCAATTACATTATCTACAGCTAAAGCAAAATATGTGGTTGTTGCATCTTGTTGCACATAGCTCCTTTGGATGATGCAAACATTGCAAGACATTTAGATCACATGTGCTCCACCCATATCCATTCTATGTGATAATAGAAGTGCAATCAGTATTTCAAAGAATCCAGTCATGCATTACAAGACCAAGCACATACCTATCAAATATCATTTTCTCCGTGAACAAGTGCTTGAACAAAAGGTAGAATTGGAGTATGTTCCCTCCAAAAAATAGGTTGTTGATATATTCACTAAATTGCTGCCCAGAGAGACGTTTGAATATCTCAGACAGAAGCTGGGAGTAGTTGATGCATCATCTTCTTGTTGAAACCTATCTGGTTCAGAGAAAAATGGTTGTAAGTGAGTTTCATCAATCGTATCCACGTACATACGCTCGTTGTTGTGGATATAGCCGCATATATGTTGGTTTGAAGAATATCAGTGGGCCAGACTCAGGATGAAAAGAGTCCGATATGGTTCTGACAGTGATCATCTGGCATAGGTTCAGGGGGAGCATATACTTCTAATAATGCATTGTTGGCATTATCTTAGAAGATCTTGGTACAATTTCACAGTTGTTTTTTATTCAAGTGGAATAGGTGCAGAGGGAGATTATGGTTCCTGGTCTGGATGGTGATGGCAGATGTTACTTATCATAGTTGTTGATGAATATCATAGTCTCGTTTTAGATATTTTGTCTCTATGTTATGTATATCTTTTATTATCATGGTGATGTAACGACCTATTTTGTTTCCCCACTATGCCTGGGATGGATGATGTAATGTTCTTGTTTTATCATGTATAAAATTTTGGTGTATCCCCACTTGGTTGGGTGGATGAGTCAATCTTGGTATATCCGCACTTGGTTGGGAGATGGATGTATGTATGAGTCTTTGGTGATAGGAATCTCATTTATGATGTATAGAGTCATGTTCTTCTTGTAGAACATCTTTTTGCAGACCTTGCTTACAGTTATGGGGAGCATGAACAACACACTTCAGCATATCAGAGAATTCAACATGTACTCAGGGGGAGAATAACCCTTTACCCTTGATGACAAAGGGGGAGAGTGACTTGGGGTTGCCATCAAGTCCAAAGGGGGAGATTGTTGGCACTATGACAGAGGTTTGGCACTATGACACATGTGTTGTCATTGATGACAACTCACTCAGATGACAGATCACAGTTCAGGCTCACAGAATGAAGGAAAAAGAGATATATATAGGTTCCCCTTGACCAAGCTGTGTATAAACGCGGGTTCGCTGACCAAAAGGCACGCTTGCGTATACACACATTTTCACACAAGGAAATGCACATAGATGTTGGATAATTTGGTTTTGGTCCATGGTATTTGGACCATGGTATTTTGACCCATGGTATTGGTCCGAGGTATCTTGTCCGAAGTATTGACCCCAGGTAATTGGTCCAAGGTATGGTTTCTAAGTGGTTTTGGACCATGGTATTGAGTAAGGCCTAAGACTATAAAAGGAGGAGGAGATCATTAGGCAAATTCACTCAAGTATTAAATATCTAATGAAGAGCAAGATCAAGAATACTAGTTATTGAGTTATGGTGCATAGCTGAATCTGAATAAAGGAGGAACCTGAGCGCTTGAAGAAGGGTAAGTTCAATTGATGGGTCAAGATCTTTAAGATTGAAGAGAAATATCTTTGTGTGGTTTTGATATTTTATAATTGGCACATGTCGCAATCTGTAAATTTGATGATAACTGATGTCTGAATAGTTGTAAAGGTTAAATCATCTTTTACAAATCTGTATGCAAGCTTAATATAGCAAAGGCATGTATACACGTTGGTTCAACATTTCAAAATAGTGTATACGCAAGTTTTCCTTCATATAACAGCGTATGAACATAGGTTCGACACATTGAAGTAGCGTACGTCTCATAAAATATGTTTTAGCTACTTTTTTTTGCTATTGTAGTGTTCTAGGTTTTGGATTGGTTTTTGGTTACTGTTATTGTATTCTGGTTACAACATTCAGAAAAGTGATTGTTTGATTTAGTTTTGGTTGGTATAAAGTAGATTGGTTGATGCAGATATATTTGATGTTTGATTGATGTTATTGATGGATCCAGTCTGAAAATTTATGAAACGTGGTCCCTGGAAGAAAAGAGAAGTTTTTAGCCTTCTATAGGTTAGCACCTACGTACTAGTAAACACATCAGCTAGTACAAGAGCTAAAGGAGTTGTGGCTCCCTTCCAGGAAAAGCTAGAGAACAAGATAAGGTTGTAGCCTTCTGCAGGTAGAAGCCTGCATACTGGTATAAGGCTGCACCAGTAAAAAAATTGTAAAAATAAGTTTCTTACTAAAGAAAGATAGAGATGATTGCAGCTGGTGGTTTTCACCCACATTGGGTTTCCACCTTATATCTTGTGTTCATGTGTGTGATTGTCTGTTCTATTTACTGCACCTGATTACTGGTTATATGGTTATGATACACAAATTAAAGGTCAACTAACTAAATTATAAGTTTTCAAGGTATATGTTGGTTTCTCTAAACACAGTTGCGTATACAAACAAGTTTCATTAACAGAAGTAGCATATATAAATCTGTTTATGGAAATGAAATATTGTTAAATTGCTAACACTGATTCACCCCCCCTCTTAGTATTATTTCCAATGGTATTTTTTTGAAATTGTTGTGGTTACAAGAAGAGAAAAATAGTTTGGTTGGTATCCATTCTAGCATCTTCTACCAAGGAATTTAACATTATTTCACCACTGAAATTGCTTTAAAAAATTGATTTCCACAGCTAAGTAGCACCAAGGAGGGATAGTAGAAGAAATGGGGGGAGGGTTTAAAAGAAGAGAAACCTTATAAACTAAGAGGATTCACCAACATCCTCTTGTAGTTAACATCTTGAAAAGACATCAATTTTCTGGTTTCTTTGACTTGTTAAAGGGGTATGATGATGGTTTCACTCATGAATTTGCCATGGAATTACATTATCAAGGAGAAGATAGTGCCACTACTATTGTCAGAGGGTTGGCCATCTCTCTAAATCCTAAAACCATAAGGAAAGTTACCACCTTACCCCTAGGAATTTGGTGGAGTAAATAAGACAAGGCAGTGAGGGTCACAGCTAGGAAAAAATTCTTCATTTTGAAAGAGAAGCATTTAGAAGATAAGCATGGAGTAAGAAGAGAAATCCTACCTTACCCATGGGATGAGGTAGCTTACCATATCCTCAAGTATATATATATTGTGAAGGGAGATTGAGTGTGCTATATGCCTACCACTCCAGGTTTCTCCATGAGCTAAGATTCAAGGAATAATTTCCTCTCCCTCAAAGAGTTAGTGTTCCCCATTTCCTCCTATAGTAAATCATTGAGATGAGTTAGAAGGTGAGAGAAGGAAAGCACCAACACCTAACTCACCATGGCCTAATCAAGTTAATTGTGATGGAATCCTTGAGCCACTTAAGTGTTCATGTTTATGGAATAAATTTATGGACATGGATAGATAAAATTTCATAGAAATCCAAGCCATCACACCAGGAGAAAAACTGACCTCTAGCACTGGAGGTAAAGAAGGAAAAATAGAGGAAGAGGTAGCGAAAACAGAAGAAGAGAAAATAAAAATAGTGGAAGAGGAGGTAGTAGAGATTGAGGAAGGAGAAGAAAAAAGTAGAGGAGAAGAGGGGAAGAAACAAGTATAAGGAACAATAATCCCTATGGAAACTTCTAAACCCTAAGAAGTAGAGAAACAACCACATCAAACAAGTATATCTCCAGGGGATACTAACAAGAAGTAGCTGCAGCATTGGATACATTTGGAACACCTGTCAAGACTAAGAGGAGGAAACCAAGACTAGTTCCCCTATATTTCAAAACAAGGAAGAGCGCCACAATTAGACAAGGGAAACCAAAAACTCGCACAAGGGTCCCTATGATTATCGATGAATCAC
This sequence comes from Pinus taeda, assembly GCA_000404065.3. NCBI lineage: Eukaryota > Viridiplantae > Streptophyta > Pinopsida > Pinales > Pinaceae > Pinus > Pinus taeda. The sequence continues at coordinate 7,029 of APFE030282019.1, forward strand.
TAATTAAAAAGGAAGAAGTAGGAACCAGTGAGGAAAGATTGAGGAGGTCACTCCTAAAAACAAAACCTTGTGACCTGTAGCATATGTGGGTAGGACCACCATTAGGTTAGTGATCTTCAAGAAACCCAAGACACAAGCTTCATTTGAGAAAATAGAAGAAGAGAAGCTACAAGAGAGACATGGTTTTCTACAGGAGGAACAGGAGAAGCGATAGGAGTAGAAAAAGAAGCCACCTCAAATTCAGTTGGAAAGGACCTCCAAGAGCTCTAAGATCCTAATCCACAAACTGGTTTGGGGTCCTACTACAAATTTATTGAAGGAGGAAGGATTATACCTAAAATATTTGCAATCCCACTCCTCTATGAGTTGGAGATAGAGAGAGGCAGAACCCATAGGTGGATGCAAATATCCAAATCCAAGAATGTGGAAGATTTGGGCCTCATGGAGGAGGAAGTCGTTAAAATAGGCAAGGAATTGAGTTGTTTGAGACTAAGGTAGTCTAGTATGAAGGAGAAGCTATAGGAAGAGATTGCATGAGAAAGAAATACAACATGCCACCATGGAAAGTCTCTCTATGGAAGCCCTAAAATGAAAGAATACACCAAAATATTATGCTCCCTTCCTTCAATAATAGCGGCTATAGTTCCAAATAAAAACTTTATCACAATATGGGTCTCTGCCTTTTCAGGACTATAGATAGTTTATTGTTTTTTCTAAAAAAACTTGTATGGAAGACACATCAAAGTTAGCTAAAATCTACATGCACAATTTGATTTTGATAGATCTAAATTTCTAGGATCCCAATTCAAGATTGAGGGACATGAAGCTAATGCCTTTAGCATCTTGGTTGACTCATGAAGACACAAGGGTTGAGGAGGTGAAAAAGGTAATGACAAAAGAGGAAAATGATCCCTTGTATATCAGTGAAGATATAGTAATCCCTAAGGATGTCATCAAAAATCATAACCTCATCTCCTTTGATGTTTCTTTACCACCCAAATACATTGCAGCCGAGGAACAAGCCATTTTACACTTTGAACATACCTTTAGAAAGTTGGGAATAAAATTTTTGAAATCTTGCCAGAGAAGATGGCATGCCTTACCCCACAGTCTACAAGTCAAAGAATATCACTCTCTTGAAAGACTAAGGAATGCCTTGGAGAGAACACCATTGTAAAAGAGAGTCATGTAGAGGATGAAGATCACATGGATAGGACTCAAACTTAGTCCACCCTTGCTGCTAGGCCCGCAAGAAGGCACACCAACTTAGGTGCCTTGGGATGTCAGATAGGCCACCAAGGCCATGAAATAACTTGACACGGATGACTAAGTTTCTCATTGGATGATCAAAACCTTTAGTAGGGGGTGATGATGAGTCCCATCAACAAGTATATCTTGAATATCATTATGCCATCCTCTAGTCTTAAAACTATCCTTTTTTCACATTGATTTAAACTTTTGGTTATAATATGCTTAGTAAGAAGATTAAAATGTGTTTGTCATAGTATGTGGCCTAATGTCATTTAATTGTAGGAAAAAAAAGCATTTTTTAGGCATTTACTATGTAGGGGCTTGATGGAGACAACTAGGAGAAAATCTAGGGGGTTTATCCACCTCCTTAACTCCCTAACTCTGCTTGGGATCACAACATCCTCTCTCACCAATTTGAATTCAATGACAACTGAGTAACTCCTAGTACAAGTGAAGCTCAAGAGGGGTCATATCCACCATTTCTGAGATCAAGGAGGGAAACACTACTATTTTCAAGAGAGATTCTACCAGATACCCTTTTGTATAAATAAACAAGAGGGAAATCTCATTAGGATTCAAAGTTTTGATTCAGCTAGGTGTAGTTATTGAGCTTAAAGATTGACATTGTTATTTTTACTTTAAGTTGATGTATGAAAGCTTTACTTTCTGATAATGAGAACTTGGTTATTTGGTTGCATCTTAGTTAGTTTTAGAGGGATGACACCCTTGGTTTTGAGCCCAACCCAGAGGTTTTGGTCCCCTTTTTGTACTTTGTTTTCTTCCTAGTTCCAAGAATTCCATAAATTTCTTTCATCATAGTATAGTTTAAGATATAAAAACATGTGATTGCAATTGCTTCTACATCACCTCTCTTATGGGAGAATGGCTAGAAGTATTCACAATCTCAGCCCAAAAAGATTGTGTTTATGAGTTCTTGGAAATAGGTAGATGTTAGTTTTCCTTCTTCATATGTACTTTCTATAACTTAGGTGTTAGTTCAGTGATCATAGTAGTGTTATGGCATAAAGTAGGTGTGATTCAAATTCAACTCATCTTTTCCATCATAGTTTATATCACTCCGTTAATGATCAATAGATGTATGCATGTGCTTAGTTACATGGCTATGTTGATATACAGGGGAGGGAACCTCTTTCACCTCCATTTTAGACTTCTCCATATTATCTTTCCATCCCTCAATTATACCCCCAAAACTCTATTTCCATAGTCACTTTGCCTAGGAAATTTAGGACATCGTGGGCATTCATCCTAGTGTAAGACAGACCTCTAAGAGGTCCTAGGCTTGGATAGGAGGCTTCCCCAACCTTCATATACCTCTTCATTCCCTCATGACATCATCTCCACCTTAAATAATGTCTCAGAACCCATCCTGTAACATTAAAGGTCCTCTAGTAGAAATACAAGACCTCTTACAGGAGCACAAGTAGTAGGCTTGTAGCACCATCTCTCTTCAGCTTCTTTTCTCCCCTCTTAAACCTTATCTTAGTCAAGATGAATAATGGCCCCAAGTTGTGATTTAATGGTCAAGTTAAGCTCTTAGAACACTCCAAACATTCCTTTTCCTCACTGCAAAACAAAGTAAATTAGTGTTTTTCAATCACAAGCATGATGCATGTTAGATTTCGGATTTTCAAGAAAGTGTGAAATAGATAGATGTTAAATGCAATTCTATTGCTGATTTGATGAATTATGAAAGATAGAGTAGATTTCCTTCTACAAGTATAACCTCCCATTTCCTTTCATGAATTGATTAATTAGCATCTACAAGTTGAACAAATGGCATTTTCACTTTCATAGCTAGAATCGATTTTCAATTGTGCTTTCATCAGCAAGATTTCACTATAGTTCAGTAGGAGTTTTGGTCTCTGAACCCCTTGATCTAATTTCATTACAGAGGGTGGCATTAGTAGAATCTAACCTACTGTACATAGAATAATATCACCTCTAAGTTTGTACGAACCCAGGGTTGATAATTTGAGTTGAGGAGCCCTTGGGAGTTACAACATTATTGGAGAAATACCAAGGTTCACTAGCTCCCTTGCATATACTTTGTACTTCGTGTAATAAAATATCAACACAACAAAACATAGTAATATTCCCTGCTTATATTTTTAAAATAAAAGCTCTAGGAAATTGGTCCTCCACACATACTTTGTACTCCACACAACAAAATCTTCACATACCCCCATCTTCCATAGGAATTATACAATATACCATTAGGAAATGTGTAAAAGTATTAAATTTGTTCAGGTAATTGATAAACATGACCCATCTTCAATAATTTCCACATGCACCCCTAGTTATCCTGAAAATACCCTATACTAATAAAAGCTCCACACAATGAAATATCTTGCACAAACTTCATACCATAACCTGATCACATTTCTACACAATTTCTCTCCCACACATACTTCATACTCCACATAGTAAAATCTATGCATAATGAAACATAATAATACTCCCCATTCTCTCGCACATACTTCGTGTTTCGTAAACATTCATATGATATATGATCTAAATTTTTTAAAAGTATTATATTTGTTCAGGAAATCAACAAGCATATTCCATCTCTTCATAATAAAAGCTACACATAGTGAAACATAATAATACTCCTCGTTCTCCTACACATACTTTCATGCGATATGTAATCATATTTCTCTAAAAAATACCCTGTTGTAATTTTGTCTTTGGCATAGAATCTCAACACAGTAAAAGCTCCACATAATGAAACCTCCCACACATACGTTGTCCTTTGCAAAGATTCAATTCTAGCACTAGTTCTCATAACAATGGTGAATTAATTTATTAACAACAATCTTCACACAACTTCCTCTACACATGCCTCTTCTCCTGGACATACACTCATACGATACTTGATCATAGTTATCTCGAAAATACCCCATCCTAATTTCATATTTGCCATAAAATCTCAACATAGTAAAATATACGCACAATGAAATATTTAACAGATACCTCATTCTTTGCAAAGATTCAATTCTAGCACTAATGCCCAAAACAACACTAAATTAATTGATTAACACTAGTCTCTGCACAACTTCCTCCACACATAATTTTTTTGTACACCTTTCACATAACCAGCTTCAAAAAACCACATGCTTCCTCCACACAACCAACTATGTACAAGCTTAAGCTTTTAACGTTTAAACAAACCAAACTAGAAGGAGATCAACAAGCACTTCCTGATGATGATTTGATAATGTAGATCAAGGCTACATGGCCTAGAAAAATCAGAACATTGAAATTAATAATATTAAACATTCCACAAAGATACATAGCTCTAAAATCAAAAGATATATGTAATTTATCTCCTGCACAAACTTCATAATCCACACAGTAAAATCTTCTCATAATGAAACATAATAATATTTCCCGCTCTCCCACACATACCTCGTCCTTCGTAAACATTCATATGATATATGGAAAGTAAATTTGTAAAAGTATCTCCACACAACGGCTTGTGTAGCCTTCCACCACCGCCCCTAGGCTACACAAAGGATATGGAACCACATTAGTTCTGTAATCATGGGGACAAGTAGTATCATAATAGTGTGAGTGTCAGTGTTAATGTTAGAGCACTCACTAACCAAATAACCACTCGGAAAATTAGTTTTGATTTATTTTTAAATCAATTGTTCAGTACTGAGAAATACCAAAACAAATTCTTTCCACCAAGGGAATTATGTCCCATCAGAAGTTGCTATACCAAGAATAAGTTAGAAATAATATTTCTAGGAAATTATAAAATTATTTTTCAATTCATGAAAAATAGAATTAATCTGCATTTTCCTGAAACTTTGGCTAAAATGATTAAAAAATAAAAAAATAATAGGTGCTCAATGAAATTTGATTATGAGGCGAATGCTATAGTTCCTAATGAGGTAGGGACTAATAATGTGAACAATGATTATATTATTCATTAAATATTATACTAACTTGAGTTATTAATCATTCTTTAAGCGATTTATTCATTTTTAAAGTAATATAGGCTCTATGCTTATAATGGTTCTTGTGGTCATTGAGGTCTTTAGGGCTATGGAGACCTTGGAATATAGTAATCAAATGTGTTAAGAGTTTGTTTTATCTTATTCTATATTTTCATATAAATGAATAAATCATTATTAATATATGATTGTTAAAATTAAATAATAAAAATTATAAATTAATCTATAAATAAATAATAATTTATAAGTATAATTCACAACAAATTAATTTTCTGTTATAACTAGTAAATGACAAATTAAATTTTGAACAATGTGTACCATAACATTTAGAAAATTACAAAGAAAACATAGTTATACACCAAACACAAATCACACTATATTTTATTAATCAAACATTGGTTAAACATATAGGAATATATCATTGACTAGATCCAATAAAAGTGGATCTGATTTACTAAAAATAACTAACGTACAAACTCACAACAATTAACAACCTCTAATACACATGTAACACACATGAAAGCATTACTTCCAAGTGCCTCCCTTAATGCTTACATGCCAAATATCAAAATCATAATTTACAATACCAATATTGATCTTTTTATAATTGGTCTTCATTAGCACTTATACCCACTCCCAAATCTCATATAAAAATGTTCTTTCTTCAAAAACAAACTTCGAGCTATCACTCAATCTCCATTTAAATTATAACTTCTTTTGATCATCATTGATGGACTTGCAAGACTGTCGCTTCTTGACTAACCTGAAAAATAATCTCAATACTAAATCACTCTATGGACTTACTTCCATCTATCAAAATGCAATGAACTACAATTTTCATAGTTATATAGGTAAGTGGTATAGGTATAAAGTATATCCAAAAGTAAATCATACAACTTGACCCTTTTTTACATACACAAACTTACATACATAGAAAGATAGCTTTTGGCTATTAATCTTGAATCATTGAAGAACAACTAAACTTCCAACATGTAACAGAGTATAAACATAACCAAATCAGTGATATGTTCTCTCAACACTATGCTACTCTATTCATTCAATGATTCTTCATTTGAACTTTTCCCACTATACTAATAATAAAAATATACTACAACATAAGAAAATTGCAGCCCACACCACACATTTTTATTAGATTAGGTCAGATCTATATTATATCAAATATTTCATAAAGTTATTCCAAATATTTTGTAACCACTACCCCCACATTTATCCAATTTCACCAGCCTACCATTGTATTCATGAGATGGAGAGCTACTATGACATAACCCGACCTCCCAGTTCCAAATAAGGAAGTGGGGCCAACAAAATAACCACAAATTGATAACTAAGAACATCCAGGGATACATGACACTCAAAGGCCAAAGAACCACCCTAGGTGACCAAACCCTAAGTTGGGGATCTTTTTCACTAACCTAGACTCCCAACCACATGTATGAAAATTCTTGGGTACAGTTATAGGCCTCCAACCACTTGCAAAACACTGTCTCCATGTGTTTATGACCCAACTTGCCTAGTTCAAAGGATACGATCTCGATATCTAGGCCACCTTTCTAGGCCAGCCTCGATAACACTACCTAGAACTTCCTAAGACTTTCTAGAATAATAATTGACATAAAAAATCTAAACATTCAAATTTGGAGGCATAACTTGACCTAGAATGCCAAGAACATATTAGACATTTCATCAAACACATAGAATACATGTAAGCTATAGGTCATGAATTCATATTTGATCATAAGAGTCTGAGATTCATCTTAGAATCACCAAGAAGGTCATATGCTCTCTCCAAATAGTTGCAACGACATTTATTAGTCCATACATTCATTAATTGATCAATAACTAAACAATTCATGATAAGAACCACATATAATACACATCATATAACTAACATATAACTAGAAAATAACCATGATAGAAACCATGGAAACTCATCCATAATATCACCAACATAATCACTACAAATGATCAAAAATCATAATAGGAAAATGTCGCATATTAACATATGAAAATACCAACCAAGTCAAGGACTTCCACATACTACTTGACCATAGATTGGGTTGATCCAAATAACTCTTTTAGCCAATCACTCCCACACCATATTCCAAGCATTAATGTGGGATATAATGGAATAAACCAATAAAAAACCAAAATAAGGCTTCCATAGGCCAAACCATGTCAACCCTCAACCATAGTGATTCCACCTCCATGGTCGTACATCGTTAACACCAACTAGATTGGTATCTACCCATGTTGTCTAGGGATCCAAGAACTACTGACTCAACCCACAACCTTCCAAGGCTCTAGAGTGTTTGTCCAACCTGACTGCAGGGACTAGTAACTCAACCCGCCAAGGGCTCCAGAGCGTTTGTACCAACCTAGGATCTAGGACTAGTAACTCAACCCAAGTTGTTCTAGGGATTCAAGAGTGTTTGTTCCAACCCACATCCATAAGGAATTATGAGCACTAATTAGAAAATAATCAAGTTGAAAAACCCACAACATTGTGGCTATTAAGGAAATGGAAAGGCAAGGCTAAAACCATTGTGAGTGCAGGAAAATATCCATGCCAATGATAACACATAACCAAAAAATCACATGCATCTAGAAATAAACAAGGACATCACACATGCAACCTGTTACCTACAAAGGAATCGAGTTGTAGCTATTGATCCACCCATTCCCTTGTGTTTTCCTACTTTCCCTTGCCTTCTTTCTCCAATCCAAGTGAATGCTAAAGTGCTCAAAGAATACTCTAAGTGTGCAAAAGTATAAGAGAATGAGAGAATAGAAGACAGCTCCACCCAAAAACTATCAAAAGTTTATGGTTTGATCTTGAGAATCCTTTTTATCATTGAGGCCTCTATTTTCTTCTTTTTCCTATATTCTTCCTATGATGAAAATTTGTTTCCCTTCACCTTCCTTTTCCCCTATTTTCCTTTATTTCATAAATAAAATACCAATTAATGCCACTGTGCCCTTGCCAATGCTTTTGCCAATTTCCATAGCCATTAATTAATCACTATCAATATCCCATCACTATGTTTTTACTAACATTCATCTTGGAATATGTGTCCCATGACCTTGGTATTATTTTATTTACATAGAAAATCAACTAGGGGAACACCACCCTCTATGTTTTATGACACATATGACTAGAAAATAATTGAGAAACAAATATATATTTCCCATGGATATTTATAACATAGGTCAATGCAATATTTACAATGAAAAAAATACTGCAAACCATGATTAACATAACAAACATGAATATCCTATTTCTTATTGGAAGTTTATAACACAACTCATTGTGGTATCTATGACAACATCCATATACATATAGATATACCAAAAACTCATTTTATCGAACCAACAACTAATGAAGGATACACATTCTGCATATGTTCAACCATCTCTCATGTAGCTTCATCAGGCCCAAAGTGCTACCACTACACTTTAAACTGCTCTATTTCTCTACTCTAGAGCATCAATTGTTTCCGCTACCATATGCATTGTGGTTTTGGATGGAATTATCCCTCTGGTTTCACCTCCAATACAAACCATTAAATCACATGATTGACATCATTGACATACTTCTTAAGAAATGAAACATGGAAAGCATCATGGAGATTCACTGTCAGAGGAAGTGCTAGTCGATAGGCCACTGGTCTAATCCTCTCAAGGATATCAAAAGGCTCACAATATTGAGGTGCCAACATGGCACATCATTCAATCCTCAGGGAACTTATCTTTGGCTTGATGCGTAAGTACACATGTTCACCAACCCGAAACTCCTTAAATACCCTGTGTTGATATGCATAACTCTTCTCCTTATCCTGTGCTACCTTCAAATTCCTTTTGATAACTTGCATTTCCCGTTCCATCTCAGCCAACATATCTGGTCCAATCAACACCTTGTTCATTGGATCACTCCAAGTTATAGGAGGATTACAACTCTGCCTGTAAAGATACTTAAATGGAATCATCCTCAAAGATTCATGATACCGATTATTCTAAGAAAAATCTACCAATGGAAGATACTCTTCCCATTTCTGGTTCTGATGCATGACATACATACTCAACATGTCCTCAAGAATCCTATTGACCCTCTCTATTTATCCATCTATCTACGAATGATAAGTTGTACTAAAATATAACTCTATTCCCAAACCTGCAAATAAATATTCTCAAAACCTGGAAGTGATCTTGGAATCTCTGCCAGATACAATCTTCTTAGGAACACCATGTAATCTCACTATCTCCTTGATGAAAATATGAGCCACTCACTAGCTGAATTCCTAGACTTAACTATAATGAAGTGAACTACCTTAATTAACATGTATACGACAACCATGATGGAATCATGCTCCTTCGATGTCCTCGGTAAACCTATAATGAAATCCATGGAAATGAACTCCCATTCCCACTCTAGAATCATAATTGGTTGTAGTAAACCACCTAGATGCTTACACTTTGTTTTTACCTACTGAAAATCCAAACATATCACAACAAATTTGCCACGTATTTCTTGAAATTTGGCCAATGATAGAATTTATTAACCGTTGTCAATGTTTTTTGATATCCTGGGTGACCTGAATACAACTTGACATGAAACTCCCTCAAGGTAAGGTTCTTGAGCTCACTGTCATTTGGTCTATAAACCATGTTCCCAAATCTGACTAAGCCATCTGCCATGAGGTGATACTCCTCATCTCTACCACCAGTACCTTGTTACTGTAACTTGTGCCTCAACTACTGATACCTGTCCTCATGTTATCTTACCTGTAAGATCCACTCTTGTAAGTCTATCCCATAAGAACTCACTATGACAATGTGGTCCACCTGCACTCTTATGCTAAGAGCATCTGCAACCATTTTTTCCTTTCCCTTAATGTACTTGATTTCAAATTCAAACTCACTAACAGTAAACAACTATCTAGCTTGCATACCATTTAGATTTTTTTGATCTAACAAGTACCTCAGTCCACTATGATCACTCATCAGAATAAATCATCTACCAAGAAGGTAATCTCTCCACATCTTAAATTCATGAACGATAACTGCTAATTGAATATCATGATTCACATAGTTATGCTCATGTTCATTCAACTTCCTTGACTCATAGCATACTACCTATCCTTCTTGTATTATAACTCCACCAAGTCCTCTCTAGTAAGGATCTCTACACATCACAAACTTTTTCTATGGATCTAAAATCTTAAAGACCAGAGCATTTGTAAGAAAATGTTTCAGCTACTCAAAATTAGTCGCACATTCCTCAGTCCATTCAAACTTCTTCCCTTTTCACTGAAAATATTTAATAGGATAGGAGATATGTGAGGAGTTCCTGATGAACTTATTGTAATAACCTGCTAACCCTGTGAATGATCTGATGTCGTCCACATTCCTAGGAGCTTCCCTCTCCATGATAGCTCTGATATTTTCCAGGTCCACCACTATACCTTCCTTGGAAACAACATGTCCCAAGTAATGAACTTTTGTTTGAAAGAAATTTCATTTCCTAAGCTTGCCATATAATTGATTCTCTCTCAACAATTTTAATTCTGCTACTAGGTGATATGCACGCTCTTCCTCATTCTTAGAATATATCAATATGTCATTAATGAATACTATCACAAACTTGTCAAAATAATTACACAACACACTGTTCATCAAACACACAAAAGTAGCTAGAGCATTAATAAGACCAAAAAGAACTACTACAAACTCATACTTCCCATTCCTAGTACAAAATGTGGTTTTGTAAATGTCCTCTTCTTTGATACGTACATGATGATATCCTGATCTCAAATCAATCTTCGAAAACATTGTTTCTCCCTTCAACTGATCAAACAAGTCATCGATCCACAAGAAAGGACACTTGTTCTTGATAGTCACCTTGTTTAATTGTTTGTAATCAATGCATAACCTAAGAGTACCATCCATTTTCTTCACAAATAACACTAGTTCACACAAATCACAAATTTTTGGCTAATGTATCCCTTATCAAGAATTTCATTAAGCTGCAACTTTAGTTTAACTAATTTTGGAGTGTTCTTTCTATATGGTGTCTTTGATGTTGGTGCTACACCTGACATCAACTGAATAGAAAATTCCACTTCCCTATGAGACGATAACTCTGAAATATCTGTTGGAAATAAATCCTAAAACTGCTACAAAACAAGATACCTCTCCAATACTTCATCATTCTCAACATCCTTCCCTTTGTCACTGGAAATATGAACCACAAACAATACACACCCTTTCTTGCAACTGTGCTTTTCCTGCATAGCTGTAACCATTCTCACAAATGTAGGATTCTTCTCTCCCTGTAAAATTCTCCTCTCTCCATCATCATCCAAGCACTCGATAGTCCTATCATAGAGATATACCATAGTCCTATGAATCTAAAACCAGTCCATACCTGACAAAATAATGTATGATCCCAATGGAAGCATGTTTAGATGTGCTGATATAGACATACCGTTTAGCTCAAATGCATAAGATCTTACCCAACGATGAAATCTTTTCTTAGTGCTTGTAGCCAACTTTACCAACCAAGATTCAACATGCACTTCTTTATTCAAGGAAAAGTTATCCACCAGGTTAGGATTGATATAACTATTGTTAGATCCAATATCAATAAAAATAGCAACAACTTGATCACAAACCTTACCTTGCATTTCGATAATAGATGCCTAATGATTAACCTTGCTATTATCCAATGTTACATAAATACAGGAAATAGTATATCCAACATCCCCAATTGTCTATGCCTCTTGAGCACTATAAATATGAGGTCTACCAACTTGATCTTATGGAAAAGATCTCTTGTGATGCTCTCCACCACAAGTCCAATACTTTAAATGTTTCCTGCCATCACGCTTGATCTTCTCCTCATAATGAAATCCATGGCTTTTATCAACTATATTGAATTTCTTGTATGAAGTTGCATTCTCCTTATTACTTGCATCCTGAGGTCTTCCTCACTTCTTATCCCACTTTCCTTTCATCTTATCATTACCTGTCCAACCCTATTTAGGCTCCAACTTACGCTTAGACTGCTCATAATAATGTGTCAACTTCCGAGTTACTTCCTCCAATTTCCAAGGCTCATCATACTCAATCTAATATTTAAATGCTAAAGGAAATACACTAAAAAGTATTTGAACCTTCGTCTTCTAATCCTTAAGATATGATACATACGTCAATAACTCCAAAAACTTGGTCGTATACTTGTCATTTGTCATAGACCCCATCTTCAACTTGTAGAACTTCTTTGCCTTGGCAACATAGTATATCTCTAACAACTACTTTCTGAAGAGTCTTTTGAACTCATGGCAGCTCAACTCCTCTATCTTGATGCCTCTCACATGCTTCACATCTTCCCACAAGATGTAACTTTTCCTTTGAGACTGAAAATAACTATCCTGGCTTTGATATTCTCTATATAATCATGCAGTTCAAAGAACTTTTTCATCCCAAGAAACCATGCTTGTGCATCTTCTGGATTCTTCAACTCTTCATCAATGGTAGGAGGCGTGGCCTTCTTGAACTCATCTGGAAATCACTGCTTGTCATTCCTCCTGTAAGAATGTTAACAATGATGACCATGTTGTCTCTCTGATGTAGAACTAGAATAGAATCCATAACCACTACCTCTCTTGTCAGATGTATCCATACATCCACTACCTCGAACTATGTAATCCCTATCCAACTTTTGTCCTCCATGAGACTGCTGCTATACACCCTATTAATCTTTTCCTCCTCTCCATAAGGGATCTATAACTATTCGTGTGTTTGCAAATGTGATAATTATTTATCTAAACTCTAGATCTTAAAGATAATTATAAAAATTAAATTACATTTATTTTTAAATTTAAATTATGTTTTATTATAGGTTCTACCTACAAAATCAACCCTATTTTAATAATTTTAACGTGATGAAAAATATAAGCCTATTTAAATACATTAAACTAAAAAAAGACATTTACATTATACAATCCTAATAGTTAGAATTTACATAACTGTTTCTTAATAATATAGAATTCCATAATAAACGACCACATGGATAAATTCACCTTTATTGCTTTGAATATTTAGAGGTGATATATGAGATATTAAAAAAATTAAAAAAAATGGATTTAATTTATTTGTAGATGTAAATTAATAAATTATGTTGTATTATATGTTATATCTACAAACTCAACCCTATTTTAATAATTTTAAAATAATAAAATATTTGAATACCTAGAATTCAAATATCACCTTTATGATAGCGTTTCCTCTTAAAAGAACTTTTCTTTTTGCCAATCTATCATAACCTTGTGCCATTGGATTAGATTTTAAACGCTGAAAACATATTCAGCCATTAGATGATCAAAAGTATTTAGGAAGATTCTGTTACCAATTCAGTTATCAAAACGCAGTATTAACTGGATGAGTAGTTAGAAGGATTTAGTTACAAATTCAATTATAAAAAATTTAGTTACCAATTCAGTTATCAAAACACCGTATTAACTGATCCATCATCTAGTTGAGCAAGAAAAAGTGTCGATCCTAAATCTTGTCCAGGAAAGTTTCGCCCACAAAGTCCCTAGGCCTGGCGATGGTGTTAGGGTACCATTGAGATTTTTCTACCTTTTACAGCTACGCTTTCAAGAGCCAGCCACTAGGACACGCTCTAGCACTTGGAGATTTATTTTGTCCACTACTCTCACCATTTTATTTTTGTCAAAACACTGAGATATTTAAACAATGGGTGGCCACTGCAAGTAAAAAGCTTCAAGGCTTCAAGTTCAAAGGCCCAGACATCTCTGAAGAGATTGAAAATAGGAGATGCGGGGTTGTTGGAAACAAATACGCATTTTATATAAAATAATTTCTATTAATTTATATTCTCCAATGATAAGTATGCTCCCCTTCTCACGATGGCATAAAAATCCAAAGTAGAAACTTGCAAGCGCCGATGATCCATCATGGCTAATAATTGAACTAGAAATGGGTAATTTTGCATGCAGTGACCTTCGCTATGAGAGGGGCTGAGAAGGGGCTGATGCCTGACTGCACAGATAATCAAAAGACTTTGGGAATGGGTCCATCAAGTCTATTTTGATTTCATGATGGGACTACGTTTTCAGTGCCCATCATGACCAGAAAGTCTGAATATACATTAAGCTCGAAAATTGTATAGATAGACTCGAAACTATGACATTCTCGTGTATTGACCATAATGTGATATTTCATTCTTATGATAAAAATATAATAAAATATAATGAAGTTATTTAAATAAAAAGATACGACATCTACAGCAAACGCCACAAATTTCTCTTCGATTGACGGATAGATGATTTGCGCAACGATTTAGGAGCTACGATTAAGAAACAAATTTAATAAAGCATTAGAAATTGTGAAAATGGTAAATCCATCAAAACATTCAACCACTGGATGTGCTGAGAAAAAATTCAAAATTGGTGTTGATAGAAGGAAAGTACAACATCAAAGCAAACTACTTTCATAATTGGTGATGATAGAAGGAAAGTGAAACATCAAAGAAAACTACTTGTCTGAAACTCCACTACCAAGTAACGAAAAGCACAATCGTAGAGAACACACCCGGATATTAGTTTCACAATCTCAGCTTCATCACCAAATAACCTGGATATTAGTTTCACAATCTCAGCTTCATCACCAAATAAGTTGCATAATGTCGTTAATGAATTCTGAATATTTAATACAAACCCAATAAACCATGGTGTCCAAAAGTTGATTTTTTTCTTCTAATGCAGTGTTGATTATTGAGAACCACCCAGAAGAAGATGATGAGAATGAAATGGATCATGATTAATGGAATATTTTTCACTCTAATTATGTCTTATTTATGCATACTAAATTTGAATGAAGGTTATTTTTAGAAAATAAAAATTAATCATGTCTTATTTATTCATACTAAATTTGTATGTTATTTTCAGAAAATAGAAATTAATCATGTCTTATTTATTCGTAGTAAATTTGCATGAATGTTATTTTCAGACAATAAAAATAAAAAATGGCATCATATGACAAGGCCAATTTTCCATTTTGAATCCAGAGAATGTTAGCACAGGAAGGATTTCACCAAACTTTTTGTACGTACACTGTACATAGCCTGAACCGATGTGATATTGTTGCCTGTCATGTCCTTAGAAATATGATATAAGATTGGAGTTGTAGTCAAGGTTGTAAGTTTGCCAATATTTTAGATGGGGTAGGATGCACCTTGTTAAGGGTTGATTTTTCAGTCACAGTAGAGTACATTAAAAATCAATTGAGCATCATAGTTCTCGATAAATTACACCAAATATTTCATAGATGTGTTTGCTATTATAATATTGTTTCCTTAGAGTTGGGCATCCTTCCTTTTGTCCTTGCTTGTGGTCATCAAAGACTCAAGATGTTCCACTCGAAGATGCAACACAAAATACTTCGATTTTCATTGAAGATATAGATATGTATATTGCTATATCATCATTGTCTTTCCCTTTTCTTTCTCATGTGAAAATTTCATAGATGGATTTTCATTTAAGATATAGATATGTATATTGCTATATCATCATTGTCTTTCTCATGTGAAAATTTCATAGATGTTTTTCCGGGTTTTTTTATTAGGTAGGTGTGTATATAATTTTATTGTTTTTAAATGATATGTTTTAATTTTTTTTTAATAATTTTTAGTACTATTAAGTCATTTTTTTTTAATCAAAATCCCAAAAAATTGTGCATTTCTCTTTATGATAAATATAACTGATTTAAAAATATTTCTTTAATTTCAATGCGAGAAAAACTCATACTAATAATTAATTAAATTATTTGTTATTTTCCAAACATACATATCTGAATTTTTAGTAATATAAAGTATTTCATTAAAAAAATTTAATCAAAATCCCAAAAATTTATGCAGTTCTCTTTATGATATATATAATTGATTTAAAGATCCTTCTTTAACTTAATGTGGGGAAAATTCATATTAATAATTAATTAAATTAATTTTTTATTTTCCAATAATGCATAACAAGAAATTATAAAATAATGTGTTCTTAATATTTATGTGTTTTTTATATTTAATTTTACTACCTATCATCACTTTGCGTCGTTAGATTTGAACGGTTCGATCAAGGAAAGGTAGTTTGATGGAGGGAAGGTATTTGGATGGATGGAACTATTCAAGATATTTGAAACAATTGCTATTGACCTAGGTTTCTACTCCAGGGTTTCGTTCGAGCACCATCTGAACACCAAAGGTTCTCGTAGTAAGCGTTGGCATGCCACTACAAGAGCAGGAGCTCTATTCAACATTCTCTCTCTAGATAAGAATAAATATTTCATTGTAATCCATTCATTGTGGCTATGGAATCCATTATTGGTTAATGTGTTATCCATTAGGTGCTTCTAAGGTTCCAGATTTTAATGGATTAGTGTGCATTTTCCTAACTGTCAAGCTTCACAGGGGTTGGTACCACCTAGTTGATCCAAGAAATAGGCACAAAATATAGGTATTTTTAGTACCAATTTGAAATCTTCCATGCTTAGTTCATCCCAAGTTTGGTCATTATGAAAATCTTAAATTTCTAAGAACAATACACAAACTTAAAATGGTATGCTTGAATATTGATGGTCCTCTAACACGAACTAATTTTTAAGATCATTTTAAGGCTATGAGAAGGCGAGTTTACTTTCATTTACCACCCAATTGATCCAAGAAATAGGCGCAAAATAGATATTTTCAGTACCAATTTGAAATATTCCATGCTTAGTTCATCCCAAGTTTGGTCTTTATGAAAATCTTAAATTTCTAAGAACAATACAAATACTTAAAATGGTATGTGTGAATATTTATGGTCCTCTAACACGAACTGATTTTTAAGATCATTTTGAGGCTATGAGAAGGTGAGTTTACTTTTATTTAGATATGAGGAATCAAAGAACTCTGCAAAATTGTGGGTTTCAAGGTACTGGAACAATACAAATAACACAAGTTCTTAATTATTAAATAAATAATTGGAGTTTTTTTGCGTAGATATGGAGTCGATGAAAGAAAGCTTTGCCAAGTTGCTTCTTGGAGAAGATATGTTTGGTGGAGGCAATGATGTCTCTTTAGCCTTAGCTTTGTCCAATGCCAAGTAGATGCACTGAGGAATAATGAAATTTTGCTGTTGATGCAATTTCTTCCAAATTCTCTCAATTTTGGTTGTTTCACTAAATTAACGAAATGCAGTTGCCATTTTTAGAGATTTATGGAGTTTGGAGCCCCTGGCTCCAGAGTGCAAGACAATGTGGCGGAAGGAAACTGACCAATTACTCGTTGTGACTGATTAATTTTCCTTTTGATAGAATTAATTTCCAATTCTTTCAATTTTGGTTGTTAGTAAAATGCAGCTACCATTTTTGAAGATCTATGGAGGTTGTAACCCCGAGCGCGAAATACCCAGAGAATGTGGTGGAAGGAAACTGACTGGTTACTCTTTGTGACTAACTATATAGTAGAAATGATGCCTCTCGGCCTCTAACTTGTGAAAATTTTTCATAGCATAATGTCAGACATAATCACTACTGGACATAACAAGACATGGAGAGAGAAAGTAGAATTCTATTCCGCGATCTTTCACGATCTAATAGTGTAGAGGATCTTGCCTTTCGGCCTTAGAGCCCTCTAAATCAGTGCCTCCTAGGGTGTCTTTGTAGAGGCGTTGTGGGAAAATGACCTACTGGACACTGCTGCAGTGGACAAAAGACAATCATTAGTGCCAATGGAGGTGGGAAAACGATGCCTATTGTAAGGATATACACATTTCAAAATCTATCAAATATTTGTTATTGGAACTTGAAACACCATCTTTGAATATTAAGAGGCAATCTATGCTGGAAAGGTAAGTGATTTTATCTTCTAGTTCTGAATGACATTTTGTTTACTAATTTTTATTTTCAATGATGTTTTATATTGTAGGATTCTTCTTGAAATTATGCCTTATGATGTTTCCTTTGCAACATTTGGTGCAATTTCTACTATTCTATGAAAACAAATGACAATATACAAGAGGGTTGATGACCAGTATTGATGTCTTACGATCCTAAAAGGGAAAAAATCATTTTTCTTTTAACTCGATCACACAAAAACGTACTAAAAAATTACTATGTTAAAAATTTATGTTATATGTTAAATATTTTTATGTTAAATAAAACAATAGTATTATATATTTAAAACTACTGATGTGGCTATTATAATAACATTAGTAAATGTGGTTGATATATACAGAAGATATGTTTCAATCACATACACAAGAACATTAAAAATTAATGTTAAAATTAAAACTTAATAAATATGTCTCTTGGATTAATCACATCACATCAATATTGATTTGATTGATCTAAAAGACATGCTTACTACATTACAAATCACAAAAGCCTAAGATCTAATATCAAAATTTAATATTAATAAAATTTAATATTGATATATTTATTTATTAATACTAATGTTAATAATTTATTATAAATCCAATGGATTATTCATATTAAAAACCAAATGGATTGAAAACCCAAGAGATTAATATTATAAAATTTGGGGATTATTAACACAAGTGATCAATAAACTGGAGAGATTAATATTATGAACCCTATAAATATGAATTAAAAACACAAGGGATTAATATTATAAACCCAATGGATTAATGAACCCAACTAATTATTAGTATTATAAACCCTAGGGCCTAATATTATGAACCCCAGAGACTAATATCATAAACCTAAGGAATTAATGAATCCAACTAATTATTAGTATTATCAACCAAAGGCATTAATAAACCCAATGGATTAATGTTATAAATCCAAGAGATTGATAAACCCAACCAATTAATATTATAAACCCTATGAATAATGATTATTAACCCAAGGGAATAACTTTAAATCTTAATATTAACATCAAATTTTAATAATATTATTATAAAGCTTAGGATTAGTATTATAAACCCAAGAGATTAATACTATAAATACAAGGAATTAATAATCCTAAAGGATTAATATTATAAATTCAATGGATTATAAACCGAGGGAAATTATTTTAAACCAAATAATTAATTATAAACCTAAGTGTTTGATAAACACAAGGGAGTAATATTAAAAACAGAAGGGATCGATAAACCCAAGGGATTCATATTGAACCCTAAGATTAATATTATAAACCTTAACACTACAAATTACAAACCCAATATTAAACTTTAATATTATAAACCGAATATTATTATGATTATCAAAATGTTTAATGCTAGATATATACATCATTGGGTATCAGAACAAAACCGTTTAAAAAAATTCAAATATAGAGATTTATGAGATTAAATCAAATAACTTCTCAGAAAATTATGGTTGTCTAACTCAAACCATAACACAAACCATATCAATATCATGTTATGCTCAATTTAAAATTCAAAATGAAATATTTACTCTAAAGACTCTATTAAATATAAAAACATGCATAAATATATTAAATAAAAATTCAATTCTTACTAAATATGGATTAAGATAAGAAAATAAATTATAAAGCTAAAAACACAAAAATACAACTTTCAGTATGAAATTCCTAAAACCATCATTTATTTGAATAAATATTAAATTTACAATAAAATAAATAAAATAAAAAACATCCCGTAAACCGTATTTTGGGAAATCCATTATTAACAACTGTTGGAGATCAGATGCACAACAAACTAAAACAAACACTAAGCAAATCAAACATGCACATAAAAACACAACAATTAACGTGGTTCACCCAACCAATCTGGGCTACATCCACACAACATAGGCATCGGCAATCTTATTAATCAAATAGGAGATTACATAATTAAATCCTCACAAACTCTCACCCTCATTGCAAACAATCCGAATGGTTGCCTGTTTTATATCAAAGGGAATCTAACAACCTCATTAACTCACTTTCATCAAATATAGGAGGCATTAATCATCTCCCAACAACCTAGAGCTAATCTAGGAACTTATTCCTATTGTTGTCATCTACTGAGATTTTGCCTATCTTATGCAAAACAAAAAATCTCAACAATCTCCACCTTGACAACAATTAGCCTGATGCCCTGTTATTATTATTTTATCTTTTCTGCAAGCCAAGAGAAGCCAAACACCAGCGTAACTTCTTTAACAAAACTGGTTTCATGAACATGTCTGCGCAATTCTCCTTTGTATGCACCTTTTCAAGAGAGGCGCCCCTTTCAGTGATAACCTGTCTTACAAAATGGTACTTGATCGGTATATGCTTTGATTTACTATGATAGGCCGGATTCTTAGCCAAATGTATTGCACTTTGACTGTTACAAAATAACTTGATGTTGTCCCGCAACCTACCAAATTCACCAAACAAACCTTTCAACCAAATCGCTTATTTGCAAGCATGAGAAGCAACAATGTATTCTGCTTCAGTAGTGGATAAAGAAACAATGTTCTGTAGCTTTGACATCCAGCTGATAGCTCCACCTGCAAGAGTAAAGACGTACCCTGAAGTTGACCTTCTCTTATCCAAATCACCTGCAAAATCAGAATCAACATATCCACAAACAAATTCACTACTCTTATTGTAAGAAATATAATAACTACTTGTGCCTCTCAAATACCGAAGCACCCATTTCACTGCTGACCAATGTTCTTTACCTGGATTTTCCATGTACCTACTAACAACTCCAACTGCATGTGAAATATCTGGTCGAGTACAAACCATCGCATACGTTAAACACCCTACTACATTTGCATATGGAATTCGAGACATATAATCCTTTTGTTCATCTGTATTAGGACATAAACTCGAAGAAAGCTATAAATGGGAAGCTAAAGGGATTGATACAGGCTTCACATTATTCATACCAAATCTCAAAATTATTTTCTCAATATACTTTTGTTGTGATAGCCATAGCTTACCATTGCTCCTGTCTCTGAAAATCTCCATGCCCAAAATCTGTCTTGCTGCTCCTAGATCTTTCATATCAAATGTCCTTGCCATCTGAGCCTTCAACATGTTGATTTCTTCTATGCTTTTGCTTGCTAAAAGCATATCGTCAACATACAATACCAAGATAATGAATATGCCATTATTCAACTGTTTAAAATAAACACAATGATCATATTCACTTCTAACATATTTCTGACTCAACATGAAAGAATCAAACTTCTTATTCCACTGCCGAGGCGACTGCTTCAGGCCATATAATGACTTCTTGAGCCTACAGACAAATTTCTCATTGCGATGC
>APFE030282030.1:0-28183 GCA_000404065.3 Pinus taeda
AGCTCCCTGTACTAACCCATACTTGAAGACAATCTCTGCAACCAAACTACTTCCTTGCTTACATGAGTGGCTGCCATGTATTCTTCCTCTGTAGTTGATAGTGCCACTACAGATTGTTTCTTACTCATCCAACTGACTGCACCTCCAAATAGGTTAAACACATACCGAATTGTAGATCTTCTCTGATCTAGATCTCTAGCCTAATCTGCATCAACAAAGCCAGGAATATCCAACACTCTGTCCAATCATGGTCTTCCTTGGTAGCACAAACCATAATCACTAGTGCCACACAAATACTTGAAAACCCGCTTCACTTCTATCCAATGCTCCTTCCCTGGTTTTGACATAAACTTGCTCAATACTCCCACTGCATGTGCAATGTCTGGTCTAGTACAGACCATTGCATACATCAAGCTATTGACTCCACTTGCATATGGAACACAGGACATGTCCTCTTCCTCTTCTTGTGTCTTGGGACACTGTTCAGCAAAAAACCTCACACCTACAGGAATAGCAACCTTCACCGGTTTACGATCTTGCATATTAAACCTCTGTAACATTTTCTCAACATACTTCCTTTGGTTTAACCAGAGCTTCCTCTTTGTACGATCTCTTTTAATTTCCATGCCCAAAATATAGTTTGCAGAACCAAGATCTTTCATGTCGGATTTGGAGGACAATTGGGTCTTCAAATCCCATAAAATTTCTTTGTCATTTCCAACCAACAACATATCATCCACATACAAGACCAGATAAATAACACGGTCACCAATTAATTTAAAATACACACAGTGATCTGCTTTTCTTCTTGTGAATCCAAGTCCCCGTATAAATGTATCAAATTTCTGATACCACATCCTTAGCGACTTCCTTAACCCATATAGAGACTTCTCTAACTTGCATACCAGTTCTTTCTTACCCTTCACTGCAAAGCCTTCAAGTTTCTTCATGTAGATCTCCTCTTCCAGATCCTCATGAAGAAATGTTGTCTTCACATCCATCTTCTCTACCTCAAAATCAAAAGCAGCAGCAACAGATAAAAGTAATCTAATAGAAGTTACCTGACAACAGGAGAAAAAATACCACAAAAATCAATTCCCAGCACCTGGAATAACATTTTGCTACCAATCGAGCTTTGTATTCTCCACCTTTCCTTCTGCATTTGTCTTCTTTCCAAACACCCATTTGCTGCCAATGGGTTTCCTTCCAGCTGGCAACTCCACCAGATCCCAAGCCTAATTTTTGTGCAAATGTGCCATTTCATCAACCATGGCCTCTTTTTAGAGTTTTCCATCCTCTGAATCTACTGCTTCCTTCACAATTCTGGGATCATCATTAGTAATAGATAAAGAAAAATTTGAATAGAAAGCAGATGGACTATACCTTTCTGGCTACCTTCTTTCTCGAACGGATCTTCTCACACCCGTAGTTTGTGGCTCTTCATATTCTAATTCCTCCTCAGTTATAGAGTATGATTCTTCCTCCTTAACCTAAAACTCTATCTTCTCAGGTTCCTTTGGTTGGAACTCAGGTTTAATAACATATTTTACCTCTCTCAACACCACATCTCAACTATACACAACCTTCTGTGTGACTGGTTTCCAAAGCTTATACCCCTTTAAACCATCCTTATACCCAATAAAGATTCACTTTTCAGATTTACTATGCAACTTGTTTTTTTTCTCTTTTGGAACATCTACATATGCATCACATCTAAATACCCTCAGATGTGAAAGAGAGGGTTTCTTACCAGTCCATACCTCTTGTGGAGTCTTATCCTCCAACACTGATGAAGGTGACCTGTTGACTTGGTAACATGCAGTATCCACCGCCTATACCCAAAATTCTTGTCCTAACCCGACACCACTGAGCATGCTTCTTGCCCTTTCCATCAACGTCTTATTCATTCTTTCTGCAACTCCATTTCGCTGAGGTGTATATGGAGTAGTATTTTGCCGTGATATACTACAATTATTACAGAATTCCTAAAATTCCTTGCTTCAAAACTCTCCACCATTATCTGTCCTCAGCACCTTTATCTTCTTCTCTGTCTGATTTTCCATGACAGCCTTAAATTCTTTAAACCTGCCCAACACTTCAGATTTCTTCTTGAGGAAATATATCCATGTATTCCTTGAGAAGTCATCTATAAATGATACATAATACACAGACTTACCCAGTGATGGAACATTCACAGGTCCAAACACATCACTGTGCACAAGTTCTAATATCTATTTCGCCCTCTTACTACCAGAGGGGAAACTCAGCCAATTCTGCTTCCCATATACACAATTTTCACAGAAATAAAAATCCAAAGAGCTATTACTCATACCTTATAACATACCTTTACCATGAAGTATTCAAAGGCCCTTCTCTCCAATATGTCTAAGCCTTTGATGCCACAACACGGTCTTCTCTCCATAGACCACTAGATTTTTCGCTCCACTTTCAGTAACCACAGAACTGTTGAACCCATCAATAACAGTGTTACCTTGGAGCTTGTACAGAGTTCCAATCCAAACTCCCTGCATCAATACCAGTGCTCCCCGAACCATTTTGTAGGGATCCTTCTCGAGCACTGTTTTTACACTTGCATCATCCAGCTTGCTTACAGAAATCAGATTTCTGGCTAATGCAAGAATATGTAGAACACCTGGAAGTGTTCTAACGCTTCAACCTTGCAACTTCAACTTTACTTTTCCACGACCAATGATTCTAGCCTTCCTATCATCCCCTAAGAATACATCACCACCGTCATATTTCTCATACTCATAGAACCACTCTCTAAGGGGAGTGAAGTGAAAGGATGCATGTGACTATATAAACCATGCCTCATTGTCTACATGTGTACTTGAAGAAGCCAAGTACACATCCCCACCTTCATCTGAGGTGGTTTTCGCCTCTACAGAAGGAGCATCATCAGATCCCTTCCCTTTACCACGAGCTTTAGATTTACAGTCCCTTTTGAAGTTCCCTTTCTTTCCACATTTCCAACACACCACCTTTACAGGTTTTCGTGGAGATTTAGATCTCCCTCTACATTTAGATCCCCCACTTGATGACTTATTTTTGTTTCTGTTCTGGGAATATACTCATACAAAAAAGGCATCACCATTATGGCTCTCCATTTTTTTCTGTCTCATATCCTCTGTGTGCAAGGCTCAGACTATTTCATTAAACTGCAAGGTAGTTGCATTGCTACCTATTGCAATAACCAGACTATCCCAAAAATCTGGTAGAGAACACAACAAGCTGATGCACTTATCTGCATCTGAAATTTTAATATCCACATATGCTAACTGACTTACCACAATATTAAATGCGTTCAGATGCTCTGTCACCGAGTCTCCAGGTTATACAGCTTTTTCCATAGGAACAGTTTATTCACGAGAGACTTAGATTGGTACAAAGTCCCTAACTTATCCCACAAAGCCTTTGTTGTAGCTTCCCGTGATACATTTAGCAATACTGAATCTGAGACACACAATCGTATTGTGCTCTTTGCCTTTCGATCCAACTTCTTCCATTCTTCATCAAAAACTCCCATTGGTTTAGTATCTAGATCTACCGCGATCCACTGATCTTTATCCACCAACAGATCCTCCATCTTGAGTTTCCACAACTCAAAACTCTCACCATTAAATTTCTCGATCTTTATCTTTCCACTTCTCGCCATCTTCTTTCACCACCAGAATCGATCATGCAGATATCCCACTGAATAGGGTTACCACAGGCCTGAGCAAAACCCCTTAGTAACAAAGGCGTCCCCTTGAAGCCTAAACAGCTGTGATACCAAATATAGGTTTTAACCTCGTACATAAATTACCTGCATATGAATTCTAAAACACATAAAATAAATAATGCGAGAGGAGAACACATAAAACACATATACACATAGATTTCCCCCTGGATCCCAAACTAGGACTACTAGCTTGATTTTTCATTATGTTCCTTTCAATGTTATAATACATATTTATACATTCCGAAGCATCCAATACCATGGACCGAAAACCATCGCGTCCAAAAGTGGGATTATAGGTCACCTTTAAACCCCCTGTGCCCCCCCCCCGCTACACAATCAGCGCAACAAAGAGGAGCTCCATCCCCCCTCTAACCCCCCGGTTAACTATGTGGGCTAGTCATGGAAAGAATATAACACAACCCAACATATTCTAGAGATACAATGATAAGATTGTCTATAAATCATTTGTCTCGCCAACATTGAGCTTAGATATTATGGAGTGATAGTGTTGTTAGTCAAGGCATTGCTATGTGACAATGCTGGTTGATATGATGATATGCAAATAAGTTACCAATCAAAATTCTTCTTATGACAAATTATTTAGATTGAGAATGTCCAAGTACCATTACGAATACCTCCCTAGTTAAGAGGGAGTGTTGAAAAATGTAACTAGGTTCGGTCATGGGTTTCATGAGCAAGAGATTTTATTTTCGAGTCAAGACTCCCAATGAGAGTCTTTAGGAAATATTTGTGATCTAATCATAAAATGAGAGAGTCATTTTCATGTAATGAAGTCATGTTACACATTGTAAATGGTCAAACTTGTCAATGTAAAGTATCCTCCAATACCTTCTTACTTATCCTCTTAAAGTTGGCCTAGAATGAGGAAAGAACTTCCTAGAAGATGTTGGCCTTCCTACCTATGATCATGTTGGCCTAAAGAAGATAATAATGTGTGTATAAGTAGCCATGCTCGACCTCACTTAAATTAAAGAAACTCAACAAGAAATTTGGTGAAGAGAAGTGAGAAGAAGAGGCCTATAAAGTAGAAGTGTGAAAAAGGGATATCAAGATTCCTTATGGTTATAGCGAAGGAAGGATTTTGCTAGGGATAGAAAAGGAAGGATTCTTCTGGGGTCAGTGAAGGAAGGATTCTTCTCATGTACTTGTTTTTGGTACAAAAGAATAAGGACAAAAGGCATCAATAGAAGATCGAAACAGAAGTTGTTGTTGAATTAAGGGAACTTGTGATTGGGTACTGAATCTCATAGAAGGAGGCCAAAGAGAAGAAATATAGGTCTTTCCTAAGGAGACTAGGGTTTTTTATATAGGGTAAACCTAAGAGACTGAGATTCTTTGGGTTACCAAGATAGGGATTGAGATCAAGATTCTCTAGAGGATACCAATGAAAGCATAGAGACCAAGATTTTTCTATAGGAAGTGAGTGAAAACATAGAGACAAGTTTCTTGGGAGGATACTAGAGTCAAGGGTCTTTTCATGGTCTTTGTATTCATCAATTGAAGACTATAAGAATAATTTTAATTAGGTTTTTCTCTCAAGATGTGAAAGGTTTTGGCCTTGTTTGACAAGCCTAGATACTATGTCTCTTATCTTTTATTGTGCATATTGGTAACTGTCTTGATGAAAAGAATAAGATAATAATATAATGAATAGAAGACTATAAGCTAAGAAGTAAAAGTATATCACAAGAAATTATCAATAAGAGAAATATTTTAACTCCTTATGCCCTATATTTATCAACAATTTTACACATAGAAAAATACAAAATGTGGAAGGGAAATGAGTTTCATTGGGTTTTGTACATGCCCATTTTTTAAAGGAGTATTACGCTAGTGAACTTCAATTTATTATCCACCATTTCATCCTAGAAAGTATATCTGTGACAAGATATTTTATGGTACGCAAATTTTGGCAGAGATATGATGGGTGAACTCAATAGTTTGGTTCATTTCCATCACCCCCCTAGATCAAAACTACCAATATTCATGATTTCGAAACTATCTCTTAGATGTATGAAAATTTTGTTTCCCAGTAATTTTGCGAAGCTGTCTACATAGTGTTCTTGATTCTTGAAATGTTACAAAATAATCTCTCCACCCTTGACCAACTCTCTAATCAAATGCTATCTTTTTTTAATATGTTAACCTCTTTTGTGAAAGTAAGTTTTTTGATAAAGTAATTGTAGATATGTTGTCACAAATATATCTTTGTCGTTTCTTCTTGTTCATGCTTCAAACCTTTCACCATCCTTCATATCCAAATTTCCAAAGAAGCTACAACTGTTGCAACTCCATATTCAACTTCAATTGTAGAAAGAGAAATAATAAGAGATTTCGTACAAGTGCATTAAATGAACCCCAAAACCAAATGAAAAACATAGCTTGATGTGTTATTTATATCATCTATAATTCTTTCGTAGTCATGGTCTATATATATAACCATCCTAAATTTATTTGTGGTGGTATACAAGATGTCATATCCATTAGTTACATTAAAATTCCTTAGCATTCTTTTAGTTTTTAACCAGTGTGCATGCTTTGGATTGTCCATAAATATAGAGACTGAAGTTTTTACATACATTATATCATATCTAGTTGGACTTAAATGCATAAAACTTCCAACCAACCTTTTTTATGTCGTTGGATCTACATTTTTGCTAGAATATTTTTTACTTAATGTCAAACCCATGGCTATTTTTGGTGGATAAGGCTTGTCTTTTTTCTTTTGAAACCTCCTTAATATGTATGTTTCATACCTTGTTTGATAAATAATAGTGCCATGTTCAATTTTTTTCACCTTTATGCGTAAAAAATACCTGAACCCCAAATCTCTCATTAAACCCATTTTTCATGAACTCTTCGAAATTAACAATATGGAGATCATCACTCCAAGTGAAAAATATATAATATACGTATAAAAAAAATTAAAATACTATGATCACTTCATTTGATGTGGAGGGTAGGCTCACCATCACTTTTGTTAAAGGAATTGTTCAACAACTATAACTCTATTCTACTATACGTGGTCATGGCACTTCCTTCAACCTGTAAAGAGATTTCCTTAGTCTGTACACTTTCTTTTCTTACCTACGAACCTCATAACTAGGTGGCTTCTCTCCATACATTTTCTCTTTCAATTCTCGATTCAAGAAGGATTATTTCATTTCCATTTGATATACTCTCCACTCATGTTGGGAAATTATTGCTAAAATTGTCCTCATGGACTCCATTTTTTGCAGCTAGAGAAAGCACCTCAACGTAATCTATTCTAGGATATTGTTTGTATCCCTTAAAAACATGCCTTGATTTATGTGTTTCCATCATTCCTTCTGCATTTGTTTTGGTCTTATAGACCAAATTTACATCTATGACTTTTTGACCCTGTTGAAGACTCATTGATTCTCATGTATCATTCTATTCTATAATATCTATTTCTTAATCCAGTGTGCTATCCATTTTTCCTCCTTATCTACATATTCAAAGTTAAGTAGAACACTTACATATGAATATAAAGTAGAAAGAGAATTCAAACCTATACTACTTTAACATTAATTCTTCTCATAAAGATATCTCAAACTTTTAATTTTTTTCTTCTCAATGTTTCCAAAGTTGTATTTCATTTGTCACTTGAAATTGAACTTGTAGAATATGGAGTTGTTGTCCCTACATCAAGAATTATTGGTTTTGATGATACATGTTGATCCCTATACATGCTCATGAGACCTTGGAAAGTGAGACAGGTAAGAGTATGCCAACGTGAATATTTTAGTTTCATTACTTAGAATATTAGGTGTAGTGTTTTGATTTGATCATAAGGGAATATTATTTGTCACATAACACATATGATGGGATTGTATCCATTAATTACCACTTCAATTAGGATTAAGTGAAGTAAATCCCCATTTAGAAATTCAGGGGCCTATAAATAGAACTTGACTTCCTCAACATCCTCATGACACAATGGAAAGTGAGGCAAGTGAGAGTAAGATATATCCGGAAAAAATAGAAATAGTTGATATTTTAAAACTACTTCAACAACAAGAACAAAAGAAAATGTAGAAAATGTTGAGAATTATTAATAACACTTCCAAAATTTTGTCTGTTTCATATTCAAATTTCTTTGTGATTAATTAAATCACTCGTAAAAGAAAGAGTTTGTGTGTGAGTCTAAAGTTTATTTTTCTACTGTATTTATCTTACACGTGGATACAAGTAAAGAAACCTGGAAGGAAGAGTGAAGATTTAAGGAAGAAAAGAGAGAAAAAGTGTGTGAGTCTAAAGTTTAATTTTCTACCATATTTATCTCACACGTGGGATTTTTTAGAGTTAGTGTAGAGGTAAATAAATCATGAAGTTATTGTAGGTTTGAAGTTCTATTGTTGGGGGCAGAGAATATAAGATTTGACCTAATTTAGAGAGTTTGGAATATTACTCATACAAATTGACTTTAACTTATTACAAGATATTTAAAAGAGGGTTGTCTTAGATCTTGTCGGAATTATTGGTGTTGATGGTTGGTTTTTGGAATTCTCACTATGATCTAATTCCATAAGATGAGAATATTTTTGGGTTATTTCCTTAAAGAGAATTTTCCTTAGATTGCAATATATCTCTTATGTTCATTGTATTTTTTTTATATTCATTATTTATGGTTTTTCTAATTTTTTATTATCCTACCATAATAAAAATAATAATAAAGAAACACATAATCATAAGAAATTATTAAGTCAGAGTGAAATCAACCCTAATCATTTTCATGTTGATTTCTCAACGTGGTAATGCTAGAAAAAGGTAGCTTGAATATCATTTTTGTTAGCATAAGTAGAATACATTCATCAAAATTACTTTGGAGGACATTATTTGCAAAAAGGCCACAAGGAAGGATATAAGAAATGTCACAATGAAAAAGATTGAAGTATCCCCATTCATCTTGAAGGAAGGCTACTACAGACTTTACTCCTTTCTTCCTTTGCCCTTCAACATAAGCACTCAACTTCAAACTACAAGAGTTTCACTTTTTAATTTGTAACTCCAAAGGTCTTTCGACCTTTAACCTCGGATCCAGCCTTTTTCCACTTGGGTGCCCGGCCTACGCCACGACCACTAGCCAACTCTCTACACTGCTCTAGACATAACATCGCCCTTCCACATCGGCTCTACGAGGGCTTTACACAAATTTTACTTCACACAGTGGTGGCTGGCTCTTTAACCCACGCCACTCTGCGATATACACCCTGCCACGCAGCGACTACTCCACACATCTTCACACAACGCAGACTCACGTTCATTCAAAAGATTTAAGTATAGTTCACAAAGCAATGGTGAGAAGCACAAAACAAAATATTTTTCTTCATGTTGACTTATTAACAAAGCACCAGTCCACCCGGTGAGTTCTCATAGATGACAGCACGTCCTCAAACGCAGGCAGGCCCCTAAGCAGATTTGGAACGACTGAACCAAAGGTAAACCGGTCACCCACTACGCAGCGACAAGCCACACCAATCTTCCCCTCGGAAAACTCAACGCTGCTCAACAATTTCACACAGTCACGACTAGACCAGGCCTTCACGTCTCACAACACTCCATTGTAACTGCTACACTCACAGGGGATGCAACATATCGGTGCCTTCATCCACAAGCTTCAGCTCAGTGGGCACTCAGTCGAACGCGACCCAACAAAAGGCTCACTACGCCCATAAACCAGACCTCATTCAGTTGTAGAATGCACCCACAGCTTCACGTTCCAACAACACTGCGCCTCCTCCACATGTGTGGCTCAAAAGGGTTGGCAGCACGTGTCCACAACTAGACGAAAGGATATCAACGCTCCTAATAATAGATCACAAGTCTCGTAAATGTTCTTCGCTCTATCACTCTTTCACGCAGACTCCGACTCTTGACACCACTGAGCCCGCACAACCCAGGCTTATACAAATTGCACAATCATGGGACCTCGCCACTGCCACTCACGTCCTCGGCCTCCTCCAAGCAGCTCACTTGAGCTCCGATACCAGGACAGAAGACTTTTCACAAGAGCTTATTATTTCACTACTAAATATCATTATTTACAGATACATACAGGAGAATCAATAATGATCTCCGCCTACTTGAACGTGTCTTGCCAACTCCTGCAGACTCACATTAAACTTGATGACATGGGAACAGTGTGCGGCGTCGTTTGCCGCATTCGTGACTAATGTTCTAACAAACCAGGATGTATGCCAGTTTCATTTTTGGTCTCGGATGAGGCCACTGTGAAATAATTCATTGGGAAGCTGAACAAATTGCTGGCTTTCTCAGAGCAAGTACCTAGCGGGGGATTTTTTTAGTTTGGCAAATCTACAGCATCTGCCATGGACACACTACCTCGTGACCGTTTGCAATAAGGCTGACCTACTCTCGTCGCGAAGGCATGTGAGGAGATGGTGGGAAGACATCTCTTCTCGCCCTGCATGGAAGAAAGTTGTTGAAAAAATTTCCTATCAGTGGTCTAAGGGAAGAAAAAATTCCCTTTAATTGATCTTCTTCCCTTAAACCACTGATAGGGCATGTTTTCTACAACTTTCTTCCATGCGGGGTGAGAAGAGATGTCTTCCCACCATATGCTCACATGTCGCCAAGCTAGAGGAGATGTCTTCCCACCATATGCTCACATTCCTTGACGACGAGAGTAGGTCACCCTTATTGCAAACGGTTACGAGGTAGTGTGTCCATGGCATATGCTGTACATCTACCAAACTAAAAAAATCACCTGCTACGTAGTTGCTCTGCTAAAGTCTTTCCTCATAAACATCAGGCATTTTGTTCAGCCTCCCAATGGCGTATTTCACAGTTTCAAAAGTTTTCTATAGTCAGACGTGCCTCATAAATGATACCAATTACTGTGTTTTCTGTGTCAAATGGATTTCTCACCCATACTTGTTTCAATTGAATCTTTCCGCAGGTTGGCATAACTATTGACGTATGCATGCGATATTGTATGGCTTTTCTTTTACTGTGCTGGCTGGTTGAAACGTAGTGATGAACTAATTTTCGTAGCGTTGGCAGAACGTTCCCATGGATAAGGTTTTGGAATGGTGTGTATTACACAGTTTTTCGGTATTTCATCCAACTAAGCACAATATAGTACAACACGTTGTAAATTATATATTTTGAATTATTTTAAAATTCATTTAAGGATTACTATGATGGAGAAATTCTATAAAAAAAAATTGACTTTCCATTTGTCAACGGTAAAGAATTTAATCTCTTGCCAACAGTTGGCAGTGGCGGTGGCGTTAGAAGTGTTTAGAGATGATAATATTGAGAGCAAGAAACCTTTTATATGAATTGGAGAGCAAGAAACCTTTTTATATGAATTGGAGTGTATATAAATATGTGTAGGCTGATAGATATCTGGGCACAAATCAAGTGAGAGCATCCTTTTAGTGAAAGGATTGGAACTACAATTATGGCTGGAGACAAGCTGAAGATCAACCAAGGATTGCAGAAAATTAGGAAGACTGTTGGAGTGACGAGTGTTCACCGACAGCCTTCCATTTTTCACTTCTGCCAGGACGAGAGGTTTATTATAGTTGAAAGTAAAGACTTCAAGCAGGTAGTCCAAAAGCTCACAGGCCAGGATGACAATGACAAGCCCAACAGAAAGAACTGCAAAGAGACATCAGTTACGAAGAAGGCAAAAAATGTTTCGGATCTTTCAATTGTTACTGCAGATCCACCCGCACCAAATGAAGTCTCCTCGGCACTGCCGTCAACTTTAGTTGATTCCTTGCCAGGAGCCCAGCCCACCATTTCAAGAGACGAGTATCTCAATAGACAATCTGTTTGATTTTCTGATGGAATATACAAATGATTTCTATCCTGATTTCTTTCCACTGTCAAGGCCAAACCGTACAGATAATCCGTTTGATTATCTGATGGAATATACAAATGATTTCTTTCCACCCCGTACACATGATTTCCTTTTTAAAAACCTGTTTGAAGATTAGCGTTCCTTGTGATTTCATGGTATTAGATAGTTCACCAGAACATCAAGGAGATTATCATGTTCAATGGAATCAGTCCAAAAATAGTTCCATTAGTAAACCTCACTGACGTGCATGCGTGAGATATGCATCAGTACAAAAACAGACAAGAGCAAGAGCGACATCACACTAATAATGCTCTACAAAGCTTCGGCGGACTATCTAATACCATGAAATCACAAGGAACGCTGATCTTCAAACAGGTTTTTTAAAAGGAAATCATGTGTACGGGGTGGAAAGAAATCAGGATAGAAATCATTTGTATATTCCATCAGAAAATCAAACAGATTGCCTCTTGAAATACTCGTCTCTTGAAATGGTGGGCTGGGCTCCTGGCAAGGAATCAACTAAAGTTGACGGCAGTGCTGAGGAGACTTCATTTGGTGCGGGTGGATCTGCAGTAACAATTGAAAGATCCGAAACATTTTTTGCCTTCTTCGTAACTGATGTCTCTTTGCAGTTCCTTCTGTTGGGCTTGTCATTGTCATCCTGGCCTGTGAGCTTTTGGACTACCTGCTTGAAGTCTTTACTTTCAACTATAATAAACCTCTCGTCCTGGCAAAAGTGAATAATGGAAGGCTGTCGGTGAACACTCGTCACTCCAACAGTCTTTTCTTAATTTTCTGCAATCCTTGGTTGATCTTCAGCTTGTCTCCAGCCATAATTGTAGTTCCAATCCTTTCATTAAAAGGATGCTCTCACTTGATTTGTGCCCAGATATCTATCAGCCTACACACATATATATATACACTCCAATTCATATAAAAATGTTCCTTGCTCTCCAATTCATATAAAAAGGTTTCTTGCTCTCACTTGATTTGTGCCCAGATATCTATCAGCCTATATATATATATATACACTCCAATTCATATAAATAGAGTTTCTTGCTCTCCAATTCATATAAAAAGGTTTCTTGCTCTCCAATTCATATCAACAGCATCCAGATCAATGGGTACATATTAATAGGTACTGAGAACAAATATTCTAATCTTTGACATTAACGGAATAGATGAGAAACCTTAAGTAATCCGTGGTTACGAGAACAGAAAGTGAAACATCCTCGCATTTATAGTCTTCTTACGCTAATCCTACTCATTGTGAAATTTCCCTGAGGAATACATGATCAACAAGAGACAAGACAATATCTTTGGCCTGTCGAACTTGGCGAAGTTGAAAAATTGGAAAAATGTCATGTCAAACTTGTGACTTCCATTCTCATTCTGGGGTGAAACTTTTATTCTTTTATCCACATTTTGAGTTGGCCGGGAACATTAATGTGATAGTAAATACTACTTAAAAGGACTATGGCTCTGATCGCTCCCCAGTTATTAAAAGAGATAAATCAGATACGAGCAAGTTAAACGGACTATGGCTCTGATCCCTCCCCCGTTATTAAAAGAGATAAAGAGATAAATCAGATAAGAGCAAGTTCACTCCATGAGAGACATTAAGATATGATAGCAACACAAATAATATTGGGAAAATTACAGTGAAAAACATATACTGAGAACATATTTATTCCTCTGTGTTAGAGAGTTATTTTAATAGTCTATATTACATAAGGAAAATATTATGAGCAAAACTTAGATCTAGGTTAACTCTAGATTTACTAAAGATATGCAAAAAGAATTGATCATTCTTCGGGCTTAGTAGATTTCGAGTTAAGATGGATCTAAGCTGGTTTAATTCCAGCTAATTCCTCTCCTTAAATAGCATGTATTCCACGTGAATACCACGGGTCAATACCATGAGTTTTCATAAACCTGAAGATCGCAAACCAACAGTGACTTGACCAAATCATGTTCACCTCCACTTCCCAGCAAAAATTAATAAAATAAAGAAAATATGATAACATTTTTATTTTAACAGAGTTATTTTTAATTTATTTTATTTTGACCAAATTAATGTCTACGACATAACATTACAACATCTCTACCATAGTGCTTCCTACCCCCTTGAACTTCATTTGGGGGATTAACTTGGTCCATCTTTATTTATGTCCACATAAAAGCGTTAATGCCTAGGTAATACATAGGTAACTAATAACTATATCCCCTCTTTTCTAGGAGATTGATTTATTCTATCACCAAGTCAATTGTAAGTTAATCCTCCTAACAATTACCCCTTTGAAAACTAATAACTATATCCCCTCTTTTCTAGGAGATTGATTTATTCTATCACCAAGTCAATTGTAAGTTAATACTCCTAACAATTACCCCTTTGAACTTCATTAAGGGAGATTAACATGGTTCATCTTTGTTGAAGTTCACATAAATTTTTTACTTTAAAATAGAGTTATTTTTATTTTATTTTATTTTATTTTGACCGAGTTAATTGACATCTGTACCATAGTGGCCCTATTAGTAATAACTAACTACCCGTTGAACTTCATTTGGGTGGATTAACTTGGTACATTTTGTTGAAGTCCACATAAAAACGTTAATTGGCTCTATCACCAAGTCAATTATATGCTAACACTCCTAACAATTACCCCTTAAACTTCACTAGGGGAGATTAACTTGGTCCATCTTTCTTGAAGTCCACATAAAATGATATAAACTCATATGTATTGTTAGTTTAATATTATGTTTTTCAATCCTTTGATTTTTGTAAAATCGATCAAATGCAAACATTTTAAGTTTATATTAAATTTTTAAGTATTAAGGGTATGAGAATGTATATTTCAATTATTATAAATATATTTTATAATAGTTATTTTTACCAAATCAATTTATAATATTTTATTTCTAATAAAAAATAAAATATAAATTTAATTTTACATTGAAAAATGGACCACTCAGACCTTCAGTATAGTTAGATTTTTCCCATAAAATTTCGAATTCATATGTTTTTTCACCAAAAAATGCATTAACAATAAAGAGTAAGCGTTATAAACAAAAAATAATAAATTATAAACAAAATATTACACTATTACTCATTCTAAATAATATATATGTCGAATTATATCATATTAAATTAAAAGCGAAACATTATTAAAATAATTAATTAATTTTTTATACATCATTTAAAATTTATAT
This sequence comes from Pinus taeda, assembly GCA_000404065.3. Taxonomy (NCBI): domain Eukaryota; kingdom Viridiplantae; phylum Streptophyta; class Pinopsida; order Pinales; family Pinaceae; genus Pinus; species Pinus taeda. The sequence continues at coordinate 14,829 of APFE030282030.1, forward strand.
ATCAATATCTTCGAGCTGGGGTGAAGAACGCGGAAAGTATGTCAGAGGACGGTGGGCGGGTGGTACAGTGCATGTCCTTTAGCGAGCCAAATCGAGTAAGTGGTATTGTCCACTCAGAGCAATCTACGAGTCACTTGGTTATAGATTCTGCCTCTGCAACGTTTATTTAAGAAGGATTTTGTTCATGTTTCTTGTAGGAGCAATCGCATTCGAGAAGACCTCGGGTGGTTGGAGAGTAGCTGCAAAATTTTCCCTGGATCTCTTAGCACATTTACTCTCTTCTCACAACCAGGGCTTCTTATCTATACTCGAGAAAATATGGGCAGTGCTTCAAAGCTCAGCTTGGTGAAAAATCAGAGTAAGAGTTTGATTCGGACTCTGCAGGAACTTTGATAACACAGAAATAAAAAACTATTGTTTAATTTGGGAAAAAGTCAGACAAGGGAAAAACTTGGTTGACATGCAAGCATTTGTGTTTCAGATTCACTGCTAGGATGTCAGATTCATGGGCATTGATTCTTGCTCACCAGCTTTCAGCTGGTTTTCTGTGGATCCGAGTTTTACTTGTGTGTCTGAGTCAAACTCGATGAGTTTTGTAACATTGCATATTGGTTTATAATACAACCAAGTGCCAACGGGTCATTGGTATACTAGTGAGGCAGACTGTGTGCTAACCTATCTACTAGTGTTACATTCTTGCTGTGGTTTGTTCCACCCATATGGCATGGGTTTCAAAATTATGAGGTTGGGTGCAAGACCCAGCTATTTTGTTGGAATAGCTATAACTTAGGGTTAAAATGTGGTGGAGTTCGTCTACAAATGTTTTTTTTGAAGCACTTTGTTAAGTTATGTGTCAGTGATGGAATAGCTATAACTTAGACCGGGTTAAAATGTGGTGGAGTTCGTCTGCAAATGTTTTTTTTGAAGCACTTTGTTAAGTTATGTGTCAGTGAGGGTTCAGTGAAGGGCGATATTTCATTTCCTTACCTTCAACACCTTCAAATTTGAAGAAACTTACAATCAGAACAGCAAAAATCTTCATTTGCATGTATGCAAAGTCCTTCCCAAAACAAATGCGAGGCCGAGCCTGTAAGTCAAGCAAGAGACCTTATCTATTTCAAGAAATTGTCATAGGTAATTTTTCAAAAGATTAAGCATCAGGGTGAGGGCACTTACCTGAAATGCAGCGAATTTGAATGGTGATAGGGACTTAGAAACTCCATTCTCATTCCATATCTCAGGCCTAAACTCCTTTGCATCACTGCCCCAGAGGTATGTCATTCTTCCCATTGAGTAAGGGACAAACCAATACTAACTAATGACTGTCAATTATCACAACAACACTGGTTTAGAAGTTGCCTTGGAGTGTATAGCGTAAAACCCATTTTCCACCGCTTCCTTCAGAACAATCAATCACAACTCAAATAATAGAGCAAATCAATTGACACAAATGACTATAGAGGAAAAGTTTTTTAAGGTGTTGAACCACACCTCCTAAGATTAGTACTTGGCAAACATGGCTTTTACCGGTATCAGAATTGACCAAAGCTCTGGTTAGAAACTCATTGGCAGTAGAACCCACTTCCTTAACTCGCCACAACATATTCTCTGATTGCCTTCTTTGTACCAGAAAGCCAGAGGACCATCCACGAACCAGCCGGGTAGTATAAGGTTGACTAATACTTCTGTGAACCTTGGTACTATTGAGGTGGCAATGTTGTATTCAAAAACGTATCTGATCGGTAGTCCCTTCTTTGAGCAATGTGATTATCCAAGGCATCTGAAGTCATGAATCTAATGCCTATGCTTTCATTATTTTCGGACATGGAAGATTTAATCAACAACTTTGCCCAGTAACCATTTACTGAATTCTAGAAAGTGACTTCCTTACACAAAACTTCTAAACCTAATCTCTTATATTTGAATGAATTTCAGCACATTTTACACACATTGGAAAAGATATTCATCCATATGCATTCTTAAAATCTCAAATCTGTTTTACAATTTTTACAGAGAAGATATGTACCAATTTCTTAGTTTACCCAAACCAGGTCCAGAAGAATACCATATTACCATCTCCCAAAAGATTTTATACCCAAAGTTCCTGCTACTACGCTGCCTCATAGAATGCACACTGTCTCCAAAGCATAAGAGTCTTGGTTCTCTTTGACAATGAAATCTATCCAAATATTTAATGAAAGACTTCCATACCCAAACTAATAACAATAGCTTCCATTTTTACAGCCTCAGAAAGACAGCAGAGAGGTTGTTTTAATGCCTAGTGAATGTGGTATTGCCCTCAACAGTGATAAAGGCTCCCAAAATATCAAACATTGCTCAATTAGTAAACAAAAAGAATGGAAAAATCATTGAAACAGTAAACAACTTTTCTGGAACTTCACTCATCATTATCCCTCACGAGGGATGAAAAGAAAGCATAAATGATTTATTGAGATTGAGAAACAGTGATTGATACCATTGACAAATTTTATTTTTGCAGTGTTGCAATCTCTCTGGTACTGTTTTATTTATGCATTGTTGCAATCCATTTGGTACAGTTTCATTTCTTTCACGTTAAGATTTAGTTGTTAAATCTCTTGTACGGTTTTATTTATTTATTTTTAAGATTTTGTATTGGTACAGTTCCATTTTTGGTTTTGTTGCAGAATGCACCCATTCAGTTGTAGAATGCACCCACAGCTTCACGTTCCAACAACACTGCGCCTCCTCCACATGTGTGGCTCAAAAGGGTTGGCAGCACGTTTCCACAACTAGACGAAAGGATATCAACGCTCCTAATAATAGATCACAAGTCTCGTAAATGTTCTTCGCTCTATCACTCTTTCACGCAGACTCCGACTCTTGACACCACTGAGCCCGCACAACCCAGGCTTATACAAATTGCACAAGCACGGGACCTCGCCACTGCCACTCACGTCCTCGGCCTCCTCCAAGCAGCTCACTTGAGCTCCGATACCAGGACAGAAGACTCTTCACAAGAGCTTATTATTTCACTACTAAATATCATTATTTACAGATACATACAGGAGAATCAATAATGATCTCCGCCTACTTGAACGTGTCTTCCCAACTCCTGCAGACTCACATTAAACTTGATGACATGGGAACAGTGTGCGGCGCCGTTTGCCGCATTCGTGACTAATGTTCTAACAAACCAGGATGTATGCCAGTTTCATTTTTGGTCTCGGATGAGGCCACTGTGAAATAATTCATTGGGAAGCTGAACAAATTGCTGGCTTTCTAAGAGCAAGCACCTAGCGGGGGATTTTTTTAGTTTGGCAAATCTACAGCATCTGCCATGGACACACTACCTCGTGACCGTTTGCAATAAGGCTGACCTACTCTCGTCGCGAAGGCATGTGAGGAGATGGTGGGAAGACATCTCTTCTCGCCCTGCATGGAAGAAAGTTGTTGAAAAAATTTCCTATCAGTGGTCTAAGGGAAGAAAAAATTCCCTTTAATTGATCTTCTTCCCTTAAACCACTGATAGGGCATGTTTTCTACAACTTTCTTCCATGCGGGGCGAGAAGAGATGTCTTCCCACCATATGCTCACATGTCGCCAAGCTAGAGGAGATGTCTTCCCACCGTATGCTCACATGCCTTGACGACGAGAGTAGGTCACCCTTATTGCAAACGGTTACGAGGTAGTGTGTCCATGGCATATGCTGTACATCTGCCAAACTAAAAAAATCACCTGCTACGTAGTTGCTCTGCTAAAGTCTTTCCTCATAAACATCAGGCATTTTGTTCAGCTTCCCAATGGCGTATTTCACAGTTTCAAAAGTTTTCTATAGTCAGACGTGCCTCATAAATGATACCAATTACTGTGTTTTCTGTGTCAAATGGATTTCTCACCCATACTTGTTTCAATTGAATCTTTCCGCAGGTTGGCATAACTATTGACGTATGCATGCGATATTCTATGGCTTTTCTTTTACTGTGCTGGCTGGTTGAAACGTAGTGATGAACTAATTTTCGTAGCGTTGGCAGAACGTTCCCATGGATAAGGTTTTGGAATGGTGTGTATTACACAGTTTTTCGGTATTTCATCCAACTAAGCACAATATAGTACAACACGTTGTAAATTATATATTTTGAATTATTTTAAAATTCATTTAAGGATTACTATGATGGAGAAATTCTATAAAAAAAAATTGACTTTCCATTTGTCAACGGTAAAGAATTTAATCTCTTGCCAACAGTTGGCAGTGGCGGTGGCGTTAGAAGTGTTTAGAGATGATAATATTGAGAGCAAGAAACCTTTTATATGAATTGGAGAGCAAGAAACCTTTTTATATGAATTGGAGTGTATATAAATATGTGTAGGCTGATAGATATCTGGGCACAAATCAAGTGAGAGCATCCTTTTAGTGAAAGGATTGGAACTACAATTATGGCTGGAGACAAGCTGAAGATCAACCAAGGATTGCAGAAAATTAGGAAGACTGTTGGAGTGACGAGTGTTCACCGACAGCCTTCCATTTTTCACTTCTGCCAGGACGAGAGGTTTATTATAGTTGAAAGTAAAGACTTCAAGCAGGTAGTCCAAAAGCTCACAGGCCAGGATGACAATGACAAGCCCAACAGAAAGAACTGCAAAGAGACATCAGTTACGAAGAAGGCAAAAAATGTTTCGGATCTTTCAATTGTTACTGCAGATCCACCCGCACCAAATGAAGTCTCCTCGGCACTGCCGTCAACTTTTGTTGATTCCTTGCCAGGAGCCCAGCCCACCATTTCAAGAGACGAGTATCTCAATAGACAATCTGTTTGATTTTCTGATGGAATATACAAATGATTTCTATCCTGATTTCTTTCCACTGTCAAGGCCAAACCGTATAGATAATCCGTTTGATTATCTGATGGAATATACAAATGATTTCTTTCCACCCCGTACACATGATTTCCTTTTTAAAAACCTGTTTGAAGATTAGCGTTCCTTGTGATTTCATGGTATTAGATAGTTCACCAGAACATCAAGGAGATTATCATGTCCAATGGAATCAGTCCAAAAATAGTTCCATTAGTAAACCTCACTGACGTGCATGCGTGAGATATGCATCAGTACAAAAACAGACAAGAGCAAGAGCGACATCACACTAATAATGCTCTACAAAGCTTCGGCGGACTATCTAATACCATGAAATCACAAGGAACGCTGATCTTCAAACAGGTTTTTTAAAAGGAAATCATGTGTACGGGGTGGAAAGAAATCATTTGTATATTCCAGATAATCAAACAGATTATCTGTACGGGTTGGCCTTGACAGTGGAAAGAAATCAGGATAGAAATCATTTGTATATTCCATCAGAAAATCAAACAGATTGCCTCTTGAAATACTCGTCTCTTGAAATGGTGGGCTGGGCTCCTGGCAAGGAATCAACTAAAGTTGACGGCAGTGCCGAGGAGACTTCATTTGGTGCGGGTGGATCTGCAGTAACAATTGAAAGATCCGAAACATTTTTTGCCTTCTTCGTAACTGATGTCTCTTTGCAGTTCCTTCTGTTGGGCTTGTCATTGTCATCCTGGCCTGTGAGCTTTTGGACTACCTGCTTGAAGTCTTTACTTTCAACTATAATAAACCTCTCGTCCTGGCAAAAGTGAATAATGGAAGGCTGTCGGTGAACACTCGTCACTCCAACAGTCTTTTCTTAATTTTCTGCAATCCTTGGTTGATCTTCAGCTTGTCTCCAGCCATAATTGTAGTTCCAATCCTTTCACTAAAAGGATGCTCTCACTTGATTTGTGCCCAGACATCTATCAGCCTACACATATATATATATACACTCCAATTCATATAAAAATGTTCCTTGCTCTCCAATTCATATAAAAAGGTTTCTTGCTCTCACTTGATTTGTGCCCAGATATCTATCAGCCTACATATATATATATATACACTCCAATTCATATAAATAGGGTTTCTTGCTCTCCAATTCATATAAAAAGGTTTCTTGCTCTCCAATTCATATCAACAGCATCCAGATCAATGGGTACAGATTAATAGGTACTGAGAACAAATATTCTAATCTTTGACATTAACGGAATAGATGAGAAACCTTAAGTAATCCGTGATTACCAGAACAGAAAGTGAAACATCCTCGCATTTATAGTCTTCTTACGCTAATCCTACTCATTGTGAAATTTCCCTGAGGAATACATGATCAACAAGAGACAAGACAATATCTCTGGCCTGTCGAACTTGGCCAAGTTGAAAAATTGGAAAAATGTCATGTCAAACTTGTGACTTCCATTCTCATTATGGGGTGAAACTTTTATTCTTTTATCCACATTTTGAGTTGGCTGGGAACATTAATGTGATACTAAATACTACTTAAAAGGACTATGGCTCTGATCGCTCCCCAGTTATTAAAAGAGATAAAGAGATAAATCAGATACGAGCAAGTTAAACGGACTATGGCTCTAATCCCTCCCCCGTTATTAAAAGAGATAAAGAGATAAATCAGATACGAGCAAGTTCACTCCATGAGAGAGACATTAAGATATGATAGCAACACAAATAATATTGGGAAAATTACAGTGAAAAACATATACTGAGAACATATTTATTCCTCTGTGTTAGAGAGTTATTTTAATAGTCTATATTACATAAGGAAAATATTATGAGCAAAACTTAGATCTAGCTTAACTCTAGATTTACTAAAGATATGCAAAAAGAATTGATCATTCTTGGGGCTTAGTAGATTTCGAGTTAAGATGGATCTAAGCTGGTTTAATTCCAGCTAATTCCTCTCCTTAAATAGCATGTATTCCACGTGAATACCACGGGTCAATACCATGAGTTTTCATAAACCTGAAGATCGCAAACCAACAGTGACTTGACCAAATCATGTTCACCTCCACTTCCGATCAAAAATTAATAAAATAAAGAAAATATGATAACATTTTTATTTTAACAGAGTTAATTTTTAATTTATTTTATTTTGACCAAATTAATGTCTACGACATAACATTACAACATCTCTACCATAGTGCTTCCTACCCCCTTGAACTTCATTTGGGGGATTAACTTGGTCCATCTTTATTTATGTCCAGCCTAGGTAATACATAGGTAACTAATAACTATATCCCCTCTTTTCTAGGAGATTGATTTATTCTATCACCAAGTCAATTGTAAGTTAATCCTCCTAACAATTACCCCTTTGAAAACTAATAACTATATCCCCTCTTTTCTAGGAGATTGATTTATTCTATCACCAAGTTAATTGTAAGTTAATACTCCTAACAATTACCCCTTTGAACTTCATTAAGGGAGATTAACATGGTTCATCTTTGTTGAAGTTCACATAAATTTTTTACTTTAAAATAGAGTTATTTTTATTTTATTTTATTTTATTTTGACTGAGTTAATTGACATCTGTACCATAGTGGCTCTAGAAGTAATAACTAACTACCCGTTGAACTTCATTTGGGTGGATTAAGTTGGTACATTTTGTTGAAGTCCACATAAAAACGTTAATTGGCTCTATCACCAAGTCAATTATATGCTAACACTCCTAACAATTACCCCTTAAACTTCACTAGGGGAGATTAACTTGGTCCATCTTTCTTGAAGTCCACATAAAATGATATAAACTCATATGTATTGTTAGTTTAATATTATGTTTTTCAATCCTTTGATTTTTGTAAAATCGATCAAATGCAAACATTTTAAGTTTATATTAAATTTTTAAGTATTAAGGGTATGAGAATGTATATTTCAATTATTATAAATATATTTTATAATAGTTATTTTTACCAAATCAATTTATAATATTTTATTTCTAATAAAAAATAAAATATAAATTTAATTTTACATTGAAAAATGGACCACTCAGACCTTCAGTATAGTTAGATTTTTCCCATAAAATTTCGAATTCATATGTTTTTTCACCAAAAAATGCATTAACAATAAAGAGTAAGCGTTATAAACAAAAAATAATAAATTATAAACAAAATATTACACTATTACTCATTCTAAATAATATATATGTCGAATTATATCATATTAAATTAAAAGCGAAACATTATTAAAATAATTAATTAATTTTTTATACATCATTTAAAATTTATATATCAATATCTTCGAGCTGGGGTGAAGAACGCGGAAAGTATGTCAGAGGACGGTGGGCAGGTGGTACAGTGCATGTCCTTTAGCGAGCCAAATCGAGTAAGTGGTATTGTCCACTCAGAGCAATCTAGGAGTCACTTGGTTATAGATTCTGCCTCTGCAACGTTTATTTAAGAAGGATTTTATTCATGTTTCTTGTAGGAGCAATCGCATTCGAGAAGACCTCGGGTGGTTGGAGAGTAGCTGCAAAATTTTCCCTGGATCTCTTAGCACATTTACTCTCTTCTCACAACCAGGGCTTCTTATCTATACTCGAGAAAATATGGGCAGTGCTTCAAAGCTCAGCTTGGTGAAAAATCAGAGTAAGAGTTTGATTCGGACTCTGCAGGAACTTTGATAACACAGAAATAAAAAACTATTGTTTAATTTGGGAAAAAGTCAGACAAGGGAAAAACTTGGTTGACATGCAAGCATTTGTGTTTCAGATTCACTGCTAGGATGTCAGATTCATGGGCATTGATTCTTGCTCACCAGCAAGTCAGTTCAGCTGGTTTTCTGTGGATCCGAGTTTTACTTGTGTGTCTAAGTCAAACTCGATGAGTTTTGTAACATTGCATATTGGTTTATAATACAACCAAGTGCCAATGGGTCATTGGTATACTAGTGAGGCAGACTGTGTGTTAACCTATCTACTAGTGTTACATTCTTGCTGTGGTTTGTTCCACCCATACGGCATGGGTTTCAAAATTATGAGGTTGGGTGCAAGACCGAGTGATTTTGTTGGAATAGCTATAACTTAGACTCGGTTAAAATGTGGTGGAGTTCGTCTGCAAATGTTTTTTTTGAAGCACTTTGTTAAGTTATGTGTCAGTGAGGGGTCAGTGAGGGTCAATATTTCATTTCCTTACCTTCAACACCTTCAAATTTGAAGAAACATACAAGCACAACAGCAAAAATCTTCATTTGCATGTATGCAAAGTCCTTCCCAAAACAAATGCGAGGCTGAGCATGTAAGTCAAGCAAGAGACCTTATCTATTTCAAGAAATTATCATAGGTAATTTTTCAAAAGATTAAGCATCAAGGTGAGGGCACTTACCTGAAATGCAGCGAATTTGAATGGTGACAGGGACTTAGAAACTCCATTCTCATTCCATATCTCAGGCCTAAACTCCTTCGCATCACTGCCCCATAGGTATGTCATTCTTCCCATTGAGTAAGGTACAAACCAATACTAACTAATGACTGTCAATTATCACAACACTGGTTTAGAGGTTGCCTTGGAGTGTATAGCGTAAAACCCATTTGCCACCGCCTCCTTCAGAAGAATCAATCACAACACAAATAATAGAGCAAATCAATTGACACAAATGACTATAGAGGAAAAGTTTTTTAAGGTGTTGAACCACACCTCGTAAGATTAGTACTTGGCAAACATGGCTTTTACCGGTATCAGAATTGACCAAAGCTCTGGTTAGAAACTCATTGGCAGTAGAACCCACTTCCTTAACTCTCCACAACATATTCTCTGATTGCCCTTCTTTGTACCAGAAAGCCAGAGGACCATCCACGAACCAGCCGGGTAGTATAAGGTTGACTAATACTTCTCTGAACCTTGGTACTATTGAAGTGGAAATGCTGTATTCAAAAACGTATATGATCCGTAGTCCCTTCTTTGAGCCATGTGATTATCCAAGGCATCTGAAGTCATGAATCTAATGCCTCTGCTTTCATTATTTTCGGACATGGAAGATTTAATCAACAACTTTGCCTAGTAACCATTTACTGAATTCCAGAAAGTGACTTCCTTACACAAAACTTCTAAACCTAATCTTTTAGATTTGAATGAATTTCAGTACATTTTACACACATTGGAAAAGATATTCATCCATATGCATTCTTAAAATCTCAAATCTGTTTTACAATTTTTACAGAGAAGATATGTACCAATTTCTTAGTTTACCCAAACTAGGTCCAGAAGAATACCATATTACCATCTCCCAAAAGATTTTATACCCAAAGTTCCTGCTACTGCGCTGCCTCATAGAATGCACACTGTCTCCAAAGCATAAGAGTCTTGGTTCTCTTTGACAATGAAATCTATCCAAATATTTAATGAAAGACTTCCATACCCAAACTAATAACAATAGCTTCCATTTTCACAGCCTCAGAAAGACAGCAGAGAGGTTTTTTTAATGCCTAGTGAATGTGGTATTGCCCTCAACAGTGATAAAGGCTCCCACAATATCAAACATTGCTCAATTAGTAAACAAAAAGAAAGGAAAAATCACTGAAACAGTAAACAAATTTTCTGGCACTTCACTCATCATCATCCCTCATCAGGGATGAAAAGAAAGCATAAATGATTTATTGAGATTGAGAAACAGTGATTGATACCATTGACAAATTTTATTTCTGCAGTGTTGCAATCTCTCTGGTACTGTTTTATTTATGCACTGTTGCAATCTCGCAATCTCTCTGGTACTGTTTTATTTATGCATTGTTGCAATCTCTCTGGTACTGTTTTATTTATGCACTGTTGCAATCCATCTCGTACAGTTTCATTTCTTTCACGTTAAGATTTAGTTGTTAACTCTCTTGTACAATTTCATTTATTTATTTTTAAGATTTTGTATTGGTACAGTTTCATTTTTGTTTTGTTAGGCTCAGATTTTGTTTCACTGGAAACATTTTGTCTCATGTTAATAGTTTGGGAACAGATTTTGTTTTATGTCAGTATTTTGGAATATTAAAATGAATAAATATATTATAATTGACTCAATATAATATATCATGCTTTCTTTCTCCTGAAAAAAAATATATTATCATAAAAATTTTATATTTAGTTTTTAATTTAAGGATTTAATATATAATTCATAACTTGAATTCCTTGCATTTTCATGAGGGATTTCTCCTTACACAGATATTTGGGATTCTCCTGATTCAGAGAATTCAGCCGCTACTTCTGAGATGACAATTTTATCAAAGAGAATGCTTTCGGTGTTCACAAAAAGCATTTCATTTCTTTTTCGACAGATGTTTTTAGCTGGAAAAATTTAAATCATTTAGGGAAAGCTAGTAACAGATCCTTCAGTGTGGAATATCGATGCAGAGTAGGCCACCGAAGGGTAAGGTTTTTGATTTTATATTTGAAGGGATGTTAAAAATAGTAAACGAAATATGACTTTGGGTTGATTCGAATGGTTATTTGTGATGAGTCATATTATGATTTACATCTTCAAGAAATACTTCGTATCTTTTTTCAAGAAATACTCTGTATCCTTTTTCTAATTATTTTGGCTATGGCATCACATGGGCCATGTTGTGGTTACTCTCAGATGCCCTGTCATTGCGTTTCAGTGGTTGTTCTCTCTAATCTCGATGTGATTAATTGGTTGAAAAGGCAAAGATCAGCTGTGGGCAGCTTCTTGGCTATTCACAAGTTCATCTGATCTTAGTACTTTTATATCAATACAAATATGAGGTCTCTGTTTGCTTTTAAAAACAAGAAATTGTTATGGTGCAACCAATGACTATATGGTATCGTTTGTTGCTTGCAGTCCTGCCTATTGTGCTAGACATCACGAACACTCCAGATGATTCTCAAGTTATTTTAAAGGTACGCTATCTCATAAAAAATATTGTCCAGTGCTTATGACAGTAGGTGGTAACATAAGTCTTGTCATAGATGTTCAATCCATCTTTAAGAATTATGATGAATATAATCCAATCTTGCAGCATCCAGACCTATGGATAGTTATGTTTGGTTCGACAGTAGATTTTAATATATGTTTTTTTTATGGAAACAGGGAATTTCCACAAACCGTATTCTTAATTTATGTAGATTATTAGCTATGAATGTGGGGACATGCCGTCTGACTAACTATTCTTTATCCCATGAGGTAAGAAAATTAGTAGTTAAGAAGCTCATTAACTAATGGGGTTGTTTGATATGCTAGTGGATTGCAATTGACTGGTTCTGTTCAAGATATCAAATTCTAAAATATTCCCATAATTTATTATCAAATTAATTTCGATTCCATAACCCTAACATGTAATTGTGTTTTTTCATATAAATTCCCATCAAATTACTTCAATCCTATGAACTTAAATATGTTTTTTCATATTATGGTGATTGGAAATTGCAGGAAGAAGAAGATTGTTGTGAGGAAGCAGCAACGGAGGAGGTTGGAGGGTGGAAAGAAAGCTCCTATTGACCATTCCTTTCAATTGTTATGTTCAGTAGGTAACATAACATAGAAAACCTTCAAAGAAATCGAATGTACTGTCGCATCAAACGCAAGAAATTCTGAAATAGTGTTTATTGGGAGTATATCACTCTGAAATAATGTTTATTGGGAATATATCTGCATCTTTCCTCGCCTATGACTCTTTTAGTGTCGCATCTAACACATAAAATTTGAAATAGTGTACCCACATCGTCCCTGGACTAAGACTCTTTTTGTGTGGTTTGATGTTTATTTTTTCTACCAATCATTGAAACTCTTCATGGAAACGTTGTGATTTCTCTAGAGACTATACAGAATGGATTTCCGCACTTTATGCCTTACGGCGTTTTCTTTGCAACATCTAGTGGTGCAAATGCTAGTTAATTAATTTTTTATACATCATTTAAAATTCATATATCAATATCTCCGAGCTGGGGTGAAGAACGCAGAAAATACGTCAGAGGACGGTGGGCAAGTGGTACAGTGCATGTCCTTTAGCGAGCCAAATCAAGTAAGTGGCGTTGTCCATTCAGAGCAATCTAGGAGTCACTTGGTTATAGATTCTGCCTCTGCAACGTTTTATATTTTATTTGGTTCCAGCATATGGGAAGTTAATATGTTGTATTCCATTTGGTTCCAGCATATGGGAAGTTAATATGTTGTAGTTTAATTAATAGGAGGAATTACCTAAAAAGTTATGGAAATTTCGTTTATATTTAGAGAAAATCCGGCAAAGATTTTTGTAAATCAAAGTTATAGTTGTTAAACTTCAAAATTTTAAGTGTCCTAGACATTTTTGATGGTGCTGAATCCATTTCCACCATCAAAAACATGATTTAAACACTGCCTCTACAAGATTTTTTGAAATTTTTTTGCCCGAGTTACACCCACTTTGGCCGTCCTAGCAATTCCTCGGCTTAGTTAGAGGAAGCCTTTACTAGTACTGTGTTTATTTATTGGTAATTTTTTTGGGGGAATGCTTTACAATTTGATAGATTCAAAAATAAGATAGATATCTCTTAAATTTTGATATATAT